>CAUWAG010000016.1:240000-242500 GCA_963556695.1 Anthostomella pinea
GGGTTACCCTGTAGTAGAGTAAAGCTTTCCAAGTTCACTTCTACAGGGTAGCACCGCTCTCAAGACTTTTTCGGAAAATGGTTTGGCGCACACTAACCCTCTGAGCCGTGTTTGGGCCATAAGTGCGGCCGGTGGGTACCTGAGGGGGTAGGGGCACCCGTTTCGGTCCCCTCGGGTGCCGCCGCCGCCCCCGCAAGCTCCTGGGACGGGGCCCTCGAGGCACTATAGGGTAAGCCGGGCCAGGGGCGGGCAAATCGGCGGGTTGGCTTAGACCTCCTAAGGGGGCAACATTTTTCTCGGGGCTCTCTCAGGCCTTCCCAGGGCTCTTTCCGGGGCGGGCGGGCAGCTAATACCGCGGGGCCGAGAGACGCTGCCCTGGAGCTCTAGGGTAACTCGTCTCCAGGGTAGCCCATTCTGGGTAGCCGATCTCTTGCAGGGTAGCCGTCTCTAGGGTAGCTCCTTTCCTCGACTTCCATCCTACACTTCGTCATACAGGGTGGCTAGGGTAGCTGCCCCGGGTGGCTAGGCAGTCTGGGGTACAGGGTAGCACCGGCCAGACTCGTGAGTAATATATTTTATGCGACGTCAAGAGGTTACCTTACCTGCATTACACAAACAATACCGCCTGTTTACTTTGGTGACGCCTACAGCTACACTCCCCGGTCCCGGAGCCGGCGGGAGGGTGGCCAGGCCGGGTCGCCCTATAGAGTTACCCTGGAGTGCTACCCTGTAGAGCACCTTCCCGACGGCGTAGCGGGGCGGGGCTGGGACCTACCGTGACGTGACCACCACGGCCGTAACCGGCATAAAGACGCGGCTTTGTAGATATACGGGCCAGCTTGATACGATAAGCAATAATATAGGAATTGGTTTACATATGTTTTGGAACATTATGTAGAAGCGGCCAGTAGGGAAAGGCCGAACTCGAAACGATATTCCAAGACATAAAGTAACATCTCAACTTATAGTTTACTTTCCAAACGCGGGCTTGTATCCAGGAAGCCCCAGCACACACCACACGAGCCGCTTCGACGAAACGGTTCCAACGGCGGTACCCGGCTACCCGTACGCCACGCGCCGGGCAAGATAGGTTTCCGAAGGGCATTACCCTGTAGGGGTACTACCGACCCCTCCTGGCGTAGCGCCCGGGGTTCCGACGTTGACACAGCTAGGGGTGGCAGGACGGAAACAGAAAAGTCCCAGGCTTCGTAATATGTAGCTAGTATGGTTATGTGTCAAGTGCTCGTGGCGTGAGGATACGTTAAAAATACGACGTGCTGTAAAGAGGAGAGGCCCCGCGAGCAGCACTGACTTTCCAAGTTGGCGGCCTGGAAGCGGAAGTCGGGGAGGCTGCCGGTTATAGGGTAGCTCGGCCCAACACTCCAATCCCCAGCGCTCCAGGGTAGCTCGGCCCAGCACTCCAGGGTAGCCTGCGCGGGCCTTGGTCTCACACTATGCCACGGCTACGGGCAGCGGCCTCGCGCCACGGGGCCAAGGCCTACCTCGATGCAACTGACGTACAACATAGCCCTTTTCGAAGGCTATCGAATGGGCCCGGTTGCACCGGTGTAGGACCATTATCCGTGGTGATGCGGCTGTTGCAAGCCCGGGTGCAGGGTATCACGTGACCACCCTAGAGTCGAGCACCGCCCGACCCAGCCTTCCCGAAAAAACCTGACGCCACGGGCGCTTGCCGCAGCACAGTGAAACTACCCCACAAGATAGCCCTTTTCCAGGGCTATCCAATGGTTCCGGTCGCACCGGCGTCGCATGTGTATTCGTGGCGCGGTGGTGATTGCAAGTTGAAGGTCCTCGGCTGGGAGGGAGACCCCTCTAGAAGTGCTTAACTTTTCAAAACAATGCCCTAAAAGTTTTGGTCCAGGTGACCCCCAGGTGACCCCCAGGTGGTTGCTTATAGTGGGCTAGGTCCCCTGGGTGGCCCCTAGAGACACCTACCGGGTGGTGCCAGTGCCCTAGGGACCACTGGGCAGGTGGTGCTGGTGCACTGGAGGTGAGGGCCTCAGGGCGTGGCAGGGCGTGGTGGGAATTTGGGTGGGAGATCGGAGACGAAATTTTGACCAAGTACGAAAAAATGTGCAGGACCGGAGATGGTTTGTATGACCGTGAGTCGCTTTTTAAAATTTCCCATACTAAATGTTTTTTCGGAAAATCGTTTGGCGCATAATAAGCCTCTGAGCCGTGTTCTGGGTCCAAGTGGGGTCGGTGGGTATATGAGAAAGCGAGTGGTTTCGGCCACAGCGCGTCTTCCCCTCTACGGGTGGGCAGTCCAGCAATTGGCTGCAAGTGATCCCTACAATGTTAGTGGCTCCGGCGGTAGTTACAGCGCCTCTAGCGCTGTGATCTATCCGCTGTCGAATGGAGATCAGCGGCTCCAGTGGTTCATTCAACCGCTGTTGATTCTGCAAGAGACGACCTAGGCCAGTCAGTACTGTTTACAGCGCTGACGTTGGCTTCTTCGTGGGGATGATCCGGTGAAGTA
>CAUWAG010000016.1:245000-247500 GCA_963556695.1 Anthostomella pinea
GGGAAGGTTCAGAGACTTGACAGGGGTGGGTCGTTGCAACACGGCCTAAGATAAAGTCCATCGGCGCATGAAAATGCAGTCCTTCCGAACACCTATCTTGTAGGATAGCCGGCTGCCCTGTAGACGAGCTATTCTGGAGGAGGTGAAGTTCCCCATAATGGGAGCCTGCGGCTTAATTTGACTCAACACGGGGAAACTCACCAGGTTAACTCTTTCACAGTTACGTGTCTGGGCCTGGAACAGTGGATTTTCGCTAGTGCTGGACCTATATCTACGTGGGGTAGCCCCCGATTCGGGCGTAGAGCAGTTACTCAACTGTAGTCCAGTGCGACACCAGCTGGTACAGGGAACGCCTACCTTACACTTACCCTGTGGGTACTAGGTGGCCGACCCTGTGGCGAGTTCAGGTTGCGCTGAACCGTCGCAACGCGCGCAAAGCGGTGGGCCTATATGGCTTAAGGTACGTGCTAATCCTACGGGAAACCGTAGCTCTCTTAATTAGGTCCGAATAACCGAAGTAAGGGAGGCGATTTGGGGCCTAGCTGCCCTGTGTCGTGAGGCAGGCTTGGTTTATCCAAGCTATTCTAAATGCCAGACACAATGAGGATTGACAGATTGAGAGCTCTTTCTTGATTTTGTGGGTGGTGGTGCATGGCCGTTCTTAGTTGGTGGAGTGATTTGTCTGCTTAATTGCGATAACGAACGAGACCTTAACCTGCTAAATAGCCCGTATTGCTTTGGCAGTACGCTGGCTTCTTAGAGGGACTATCCGCTCAAGCGGATGGAAGTTTGAGGCAATAACAGGTTAACTGCGTGTTATATATCTATATCACAGGCCTGTAAAAGTTTGATGCTAGTTGGTATCTTTGTCTCCTTTAGGGAAGCCCCTTACTATCGGGAGGAGAAGCAGTAACCTGCTTGAGACCAGCGACACTACCTGGTACAAGGAACGCCTACCCTATACTTACCCTGTAGCTACTCTGTAGCTACCCTGTAAGCAATAGGCGGCCAACCTTGTGGCGAGTTCAGGCTGCGCTGAACCGTCGCAACGCGCGGAAAGGAGTGGGCCTTTAAGGCTTAAGGTACGTGCTAATCCCCTGAGGAATCAGGTTCTCGTAAATAGATCCGATAAATCGAAGTACGAGGAGATCTACTCTGTAGGTTGGATGCTAGATTTTTAGAAGTCTGGCAGTTAAATGCTGTGATGCCCTTAGATGTTCTGGGCCGCACGCGCGTTACACTGACAGAGGCAGCGAGTACTTCCTTGGTAGAGATACCCGGGTAATCTTGTTAAACTCTGTCGTGCTGGGGATAGAGCATTGCAATTATTGCTCTTCAACGAGGAATTCCTAGTAAGCGCAAGTCATCAACTTGCGTTGATTACGTCCCTGCCCTTTGTACACACCGCCCGTCGCTACTACCGATTGAATGGCTCAGTGAGGCTTTCGGACTGGCCTAGAGGAGTCGGCAACGACACCTCAGGGCCGGAAAGTTATCCAAACTCGGTCATTTAGAGGAAGTAAAAGTCGTAACAAGGTCTCCGTTGGTGAACCAGCGGAGGGATCATTATAGAGTTATACAACTCCAAACCCGTGTAAACGTACCTCATTGTTGCCTTGGCCGGCTGTGCCTACCCTGTAGCGACTTACCCTGTAGCCACCTACCCTGTAGGAGTTACCCTGTAAGGATCTACCCTGTAGGCATGTCCAGGGCCGGCCGAAGGCTCCCGAACCCTAGTTATATACGTGACTTCTGAAAACGCAACTTAATAAGTTAAAACTTTCAACAACGGATCTCTTGGTTCTGGCATCGATGAAGAACGCAGCGAAATGCGATAAGTAATGTGAATTGCAGACTTCAGTGAATCATCGAATCTTTGAACGCACATTGCGCCCATTAGTATTCTAGTGGGCATGCCTGTTCGAGCGTCATTTCGACCCTTAAGCCCTGTTGCTTAGTGTTGGGAGCCTACCTACCCTGTAGCTCCTCAAAGTTAGTGGCGGAGTCGGGTTACACTCTAAGCGTAGTAATATTTTCTCGCTTCTGTAGTTGTCTCAGTTCCTGCCGTAAAACACCGATATTTATCTAGGTTGACCTCGGATCAGGTAGGAATACCCGCTGAACTTAAGCATATCAATAAGCGGAGGAAAAGAAACCAACAGGGATTGCCCTAGTAACGGCGAGTGAAGCGGCAACAGCTCAAATTTGAAATCTGGCCTTCTGGTCCGAATTGTAATTTGTAGAGGATGCTTTTGGCGCGGTGCCTTCCGAGTTCCCTGGAACGGGACGCCTTAGAGGGTGAGAGCCCCGTACGGTTGGACACCAAGCCTTTGTAAAGCTCCTTCGACGAGTCGAGTAGTTTGGGAATGCTGCTCTAAATGGGAGGTAAATTTCTTCTAAAGCTAAATACCGGCCAGAGACCGATAGCGCACAAGTAGAGTGATCGAAAGATGAAAAGCACTTTGAAAAGAGGGTTAAATAGCACGTGAAATTGTTGAAA
>CAUWAG010000017.1:0-209978 GCA_963556695.1 Anthostomella pinea
CGGCCGGTTGCCCGGCTAGTGGCGATCTGCTCCCGAGCCGTCCACCAAAGGCCCAACGTGCCCAACCCTTAGAGCCAATCCTTTTCCCGAAGTTACGGATCTATTTTGCCGACTTCCCTTATCTACATTGTTCTATCAACCAGAGGCTGTTCACCTTGGAGACCTGCTGCGGTTATGAGTACGACCTGGCTTGAGAATTATTCCTTCCCGCGGATTTTCAAGGGACGTCAGGGGCGCACCGGACCCGACAGAGGTGTCGGGCTCTTCCAGCCATTAAACCCTAGCTCCGGACAAACCGATTTCAGGGTGATAGACTGTTAAGAAGAAAAGAGAACTCTGCCCAGGGCCCCCGCCGTCGTCTCCGCGTTCAGTTGCGTTGCCGCGCAAAACCCAAATCCAGGCGCCGGAATATTGACCGGCTTCCCTTTCGCCACACGGGGCACAAGTGCCCACTTTGAAACGGAACTTCCCTATGGCTTAGGATCGGCTAACCCACGTCCAACCGCTGTTCACATGGAACCTTTCCCCACTTCGGTCCTTCAAGTTCTCATTGAAGTATTTGCTACTACCACCAAGATCTGCACTAGAGGCCGTTCGACCCGGGCTCACGCCCTAGGCTTCGTCACTGACCCCCACGGCCGCCTACTCCTCAGGGCATCGTTTCTACCCTGAGGGCGAGGTATGGGTGAGACGCTTGAGCGCCATCCATTTTCAGGGCTAGTACATTCGGTCGGTGAGTTGTTACACAGTCCTTAGCGGATTCCGACTTCCATGGCCACCGTCCGACTGTCTAGATGTACTAACACCTTTTGTGGTGTCTGATGAGCGTCTACTCTGGCACCTTAACCTCGCGTTCGGTTCATCCCGCATCGCCAGTTCTGCTTACCAAAAATGGCCCACTAGTGTTGGTACATTCGAATGCCCACGTTCAATTAAGTAACAAGGGCTTCTTACATATTTAAAGTTTGAGAATGGATGAAGGCAATATATAGCCCCCGAGTCCCTAATCATTCGCTTTACCTCATAAAACTGAAGAACAACACTGCTATCCTGAGGGAAACTTCGGCGGTAACCAGCTACTAGCTCCGCTAATTTTCTTATTAGGGGTTCCTTTTCAGGGCCCAGATCGACTATGTCTTAGGCCGGCCATAAGGCCAACCCACCGCTGTCTAGTCAGTGAACTCTCCCCTGAACACGGGGTTGGCTGCAGGTCGTCCGCTACCACAGGCGTTATTACCGTACCCGAGAGCGCTACTCTCGGTTGCCAGGCCGCTTTTCAGCGGCCGGCGGTAGCCCGTGGCCTTAAATAGGATGTCCCCGCAATTTAGCGGTGTCGGTCGCGTACCGGTTACCACAGGGTAACTCTACAGGGTACACAACCTAGGCTCTTTCTTTCAAAGAGCCTCTTAACCACCTAGTAAATAATATTTTACCGCTGGTTTCTCAATAGTTCGATTAGTCTTTCGCCCCCATGCGCAGATTTGACGATCGATTTGCACGTCAGAACCGCTGCGAGCCTCCACCAGAGTTTCCTCTGGCTTCACCCTATCCACGCATAGTTCACCATCTTTCGGGTCCAAACAGTTATGCTCTTACTCAAATCCATCCGAAGACATCAGGATCGGTCGATGATGCACCCGTAAGGGCTCTCACCTCCGTTTACTTTCATTACGCGTGAGGGTTTAACACCCAAACACTCGCACAAATGTTCGACTCCTTGGTCCGTGTTTCAAGACGGGTCGTTGACGACCATTATGCCAGCATCCTTGCAGAGCGCGATCCTCGGTCCTCATAAGGGTATTATGCAGCGGGCTATAACACTCCCCGGAGGGAGCTACTTTCCCAAAGCTTTTATCCCCCTACAGAAACCGATGCTGGCCTAAACCAGGCGAAGTGCACCGGTGAGAACACCGGATGATCCACCTGGAAAAAGTCTGGTCGTAAACGCTTCCCTTTCAACAATTTCACGTGCTATTTAACCCTCTTTTCAAAGTGCTTTTCATCTTTCGATCACTCTACTTGTGCGCTATCGGTCTCTGGCCGGTATTTAGCTTTAGAAGAAATTTACCTCCCATTTAGAGCAGCATTCCCAAACTACTCGACTCGTCGAAGGAGCTTTACAAAGGCTTGGTGTCCAACCGTACGGGGCTCTCACCCTCTAAGGCGTCCCGTTCCAGGGAACTCGGAAGGCACCGCGCCAAAAGCATCCTCTACAAATTACAATTCGGACCAGAAGGCCAGATTTCAAATTTGAGCTGTTGCCGCTTCACTCGCCGTTACTAGGGCAATCCCTGTTGGTTTCTTTTCCTCCGCTTATTGATATGCTTAAGTTCAGCGGGTATTCCTACCTGATCCGAGGTCAACCTAGATAAATATCGGTGTTTTACGGCAGGAACTGAGACAACTACAGAAGCGAGAAAATATTACTACGCTTAGAGTGTAACCCGACTCCGCCACTAACTTTGAGGAGCTACAGGGTAGGTAGGCTCCCAACACTAAGCAACAGGGCTTAAGGGTCGAAATGACGCTCGAACAGGCATGCCCACTAGAATACTAATGGGCGCAATGTGCGTTCAAAGATTCGATGATTCACTGAAGTCTGCAATTCACATTACTTATCGCATTTCGCTGCGTTCTTCATCGATGCCAGAACCAAGAGATCCGTTGTTGAAAGTTTTAACTTATTAAGTTGCGTTTTCAGAAGTCACGTATATAACTAGGGTTCGGGAGCCTTCGGCCGGCCCTGGACATGCCTACAGGGTAGATCCTTACAGGGTAACTCCTACAGGGTAGGTGGCTACAGGGTAAGTCGCTACAGGGTAGGCACAGCCGGCCAAGGCAACAATGAGGTACGTTTACACGGGTTTGGAGTTGTATAACTCTATAATGATCCCTCCGCTGGTTCACCAACGGAGACCTTGTTACGACTTTTACTTCCTCTAAATGACCGAGTTTGGATAACTTTCCGGCCCTGAGGTGTCGTTGCCGACTCCTCTAGGCCAGTCCGAAAGCCTCACTGAGCCATTCAATCGGTAGTAGCGACGGGCGGTGTGTACAAAGGGCAGGGACGTAATCAACGCAAGTTGATGACTTGCGCTTACTAGGAATTCCTCGTTGAAGAGCAATAATTGCAATGCTCTATCCCCAGCACGACAGAGTTTAACAAGATTACCCGGGTATCTCTACCAAGGAAGTACTCGCTGCCTCTGTCAGTGTAACGCGCGTGCGGCCCAGAACATCTAAGGGCATCACAGCATTTAACTGCCAGACTTCTAAAAATCTAGCATCCAACCTACAGAGTAGATCTCCTCGTACTTCGATTTATCGGATCTATTTACGAGAACCTGATTCCTAAGGGGATTAGCACGTACCTTAAGCCTTAAAGGCCCACTTCTTTCCGCGCGTTGCGACGGTTCAGCGCAGCCTGAACTCGCCACAAGGTTGGCCGCCTATTGCTTACAGGGTAGCTACAGAGTAGCTACAGGGTAAGTATAGGGTAGGCGTTCCTTGTACCAGGTAGTGTCGCTGGTCTCAAGCAGGTTACTGCTTCTCCTCCCGATAGTAAGGGGCTTCCCTAAAGGAGACAAAGATACCAACTAGCATCAAACTTTTACAGGCCTGTGATATAGATATATAACACGCAGTTAACCTGTTATTGCCTCAAACTTCCATCCGCTTGAGCGGATAGTCCCTCTAAGAAGCCAGCGTACTGCCAAAGCAATACGGGCTATTTATCAGGTTAAGGTCTCATTCGTTATCGCAATTAAGCAGACAAATCACTCCACCAACTAAGAACGGCCATGCACCACCACCCACAAAATCAAGAAAGAGCTCTCAATCTGTCAATCCTCATTGTGTCTGGCATTTAGAATAGCTTGGATAAACCAAGCCTGCCTCACAACACAGGGCAGCTAGGCCCCAAATCGCCTCCCTTACTTCGGTTATTCGGACCTAATTACTGTTTTCTGTGTCCAATTGTCCTGGCTGCTGCAAGCCCTTAGAGAGCGCCATGGAATTCAGTATCTATTATTTCTGCTTAGAAAAGTCTGTCCTTTTCCCGGTATACTTCTTGTGTAGTGTTGTCTTTCTTAATGGTATAGTCCCATCTAGTGCGGGTTATGCCTTTGTCGTTTAATTGTGATCCATCTGAGTAGATGACAAGGTCAATGTTCATATTTCTCTCTTATAACCATTCCTTGAAGAGCTCTGTCTTTTTGTCTTTGTCCTTTCAGATGAGGGGCTTTTTTTATGATAGCTTGGTGAGTATTGGTCTCTAGAAGTCAGGGATTAGCTGGAAGTTCCTTTGTAGCCTTGTTAGTTCTTTGTGAGCTTGTACTTAGAGCCTGCCAACAAGAGGGTGTCTTTGGTCTAAATGTCTGAGCCGTAGGCCGTGACGCCGTCTTATTGCCTCTGTAAGAACTCCTGCTGGAGGAATCTGTGATTCAAAGTGTAGGATATGTCCAGGATGTGTTTTCCAGACCGGCAGGATAGCCCTGATCGCCGTTCGTAGTACAGCATCTATCGTTTCAAAAAGCCCCTTAATGCGATATGCTGATGTCTCACCTGAGCTCCTGATTTTTTCGATTCCTGGGTACCAGGCCTCTAAGCCATGTGTAAGAATAGGAATAACACAAGCTTTCACAGCTCTCCTGGTTGACTTTACTGGGAGTCCTTTGACTGTGTTGTATAGTCCTCGAAGGTGATTTGTTACCTTACTAGCTTTCTTAGCCCAGTGAGAAACATGATCTTTAAAATTTAGTTTTCTATCCAGAAGGATACCTAGCCATCGCATAGAAACCTTGGCTATTTTGTTCATTGTCCTGTGGCGGACTGGAGGGTTGTCTGAGTTCTTTTTCCTTGAGAAGTGCATGATCTCAGTTCCGTCGGGGGTTAAATTCAATAGCATTGTTGTGTCCCCATTGGTTGAGCAAATGAAGATTTTCAGAAGCCTAAGATTGTCGGGGCTTTTTGCCCACTGTCCTGATACAGCCTTGGATCATGTTGATCAAGCTCTGTGTAAAGGCATCCACCTGGCCAGGGGATACACCCAGCCAGGGGAGCTCATGAATCCTGGTTTGGACATTATCCGCCAGCTCTTGTAGTTTATCGTCCGGTACTATCCAATGATTGGCCTTGGGGATTCGGGCCAGATCTCGGTGAATTGGGACAACTATTCGTAATGTCTTATGATCTGAGGTGCACTGAAGTGCATCATTGACTGAGGCTTCAGCCATGGGCACATCTGAGAACACCAGATCTAGTATATTTCTGTTATTATGTGTTGGGACATTTGGTTCAGAAATCAGATCCAGTCCGTGGTCTGCCATAGTCTGTGCAAGTATAACACCACCATGATATCCTGGATTGCTCGAGTCCCAGGATGTGTCGCTAGCATTAAAATCTCCAGTTATAACGCAGCCAAAAGGTGGAGTCCATACTTCCAGAATGTCATCCACTTCCTGTGGGTTGTCACATGGCCGGTAGACACTGGCAAATGTAATGCCTTGTACCTTAACCCAGGTGATGTCTCGTGTAGCATAGGGCCGAAGTTGATCCGCTTGAAGGTGTTTTCTCACATAGATGAGAGATCTGGGTCGTGTATTGTCGCTGTCCCAGGAATCCACTGGGGAGTATATATCGTAATTGGGGTGTGTCTTTACTCTCATTCTCCTGCCTGGTGGTATGCCAACCCAGGGCTCTTGTATCAGAATGATGTCTGTTAGCATTGACTGATGACAATGGTGTCGGCATCCTTGGGATGAGCTGTATCTGTTGTGTCAATTTGCATTGTGGTGTCTTTGTTATTATTGTTAGGCATTGACCCAGCTTGGTTTCTGCCTGTTTCATTAAAGGCCCTGGATCTGGCTCTTTCTCTAGCCAGCCTTATTTCCTGGATTTGCTCCCATGTGTGCTTGTGGATGATGCCTTTCACAACCTTGGGGCGTGCAGGGCATTTGTCGAAGTTGGCAGCATGAGGTCCTTTGCAGTTGACACACTTTGCAATTGGTTTTTCGCATCCCCCCTGGTGTACTGTACTGGCATAACGTGCACATACTTGCTTTTCACATCGGTAGTTCCTACCATGGTATCTGAAGCAGCTCGCACACTGGTGAACCTTGGGGGAGTATTGAATGTGCCTTGAAGTCATTAAGTGAGCAAAAAGCGTGAATGGTTTCTTTGCTGCACGGGGCAGAAAGATCACCCATGTAGTCTCTGGATCAGAATCAACTGTGTTCCTTGAGAGTATGCACCTTAAAGGTCCGTCACCTGTTTGGGCTTTAACTTCCTTAGCAACAGCAATGTCGGTAATATCAATTGTCAACCTTTCCGCACTGATGACCTTTCTTGGGCATCCATCGACCTTGTAGTGATACCAGACCGTGTGGGTCTCAATCTTTTCTGTCTTAAGAATATCGGTGATTTCTTCTTAAAAGGCCAGGAACTTAGCCTGAGTTGGCTTGTCCCTTAGGTGTAAGGTAAATCCAGAGGGGCACCAGGTCACTTCTCTAAGCTCTTAAGGGTAGAACTTAAGTCTTCTATTCAGTATAGACTTTATTCTGTAAGGCTCTAGGTGGCTATTATCCATACGAATAAAGACCCAGAGATCATCCTGTTTCTTCTTCAGTTGGTTGGCAGTGATGAGGGCGCCAGGCTGTGTTTTCCTCATGGTAGTGTTGACTGTCCGTGGATGCTGCCGCTGGCTAGAGGAGACAGCTTGGGCGAAGGTCATGGTGGGCTTCACCATCCCTATCCCCCCAGGAATGGTCTTCCTTTTGGGCGGATCTCGGGTTTCCAGCCACTCGTTCTGACATTTAGAGAAGAAAACGCTGAACTCCTTGGCATGAGAGTATAGTTCAGTTCCAGCTTTCTTAAGTGTCTTATTAACTGCTGTAGCACACTCCTGAAATATTGTTATCCTGGCTTTATAGAGGTGCTTGTCTTTAGCCAGTATTTTAGTAATTTAGTCCTGGTATTCTAAGGAGGAGGCTTTATTCCTTATATCACGTGTAATGGCTTGGTCTGTAGAGATTTTGTTTAATTAAGATCATTTCATTCTAGTAGTGCTACTGTTATTAATATTTCAGGATTTTCTTTTTAGAGGGGAAATAACAATGAAGTCAGCCTCAGAGACCTATGACAGGCTGCTGCTGATGTCGTCAAGCAGCGCTTGGCGGAGCCTGCTCGGAGTTGCCGGGCCGTATGTCTTTCTAGGGGCCGGGGATTTGAGCACGCCGCCAGTGGTCGTCTTTGGGACGGCCACGGGCGTGTTTGGGGGCCCGTCGTGGAAGGGTGCCATCCGGCTTGTGAGAAAAATTCTCTTATGTCTTGACAAAGATAGTCAGTTACTGAAAGAAGTGCCTGCTTTAGTTGTTTTTGGCAAGTTTGTTGTCTTTTTACTCCTGGCTTTAGCAACCCACCACACTTATCCGCAGCAGAGGCTGAGTCAGCACCATATGTGGCTCATCTCGGACCAACATAGCACCAGGATCCCCTCGCAATCTCTATGCCAGACTAAGCCCAAATTAAAAAGTTCCGAATCCTCTGATCCTCCACCGCCCATCTCACCCGTCTCCTGACTATAATTATGACTTTGCGTCCGTGAGAAATCAAGGGATGATCATGTTCTGTTATCCTTGCACCACACTCCGCGCCTCCTGACTTGCGACTTCGATCGGTATCGGTATCCCAGCATTGTTGACTAGTGCATAGGAGCTATGGAGGGCCTAGAAATTGTGCGCAATGTGCCCAAGGGCGTCCTGTATGCGATCGCTCCGTTCGTCGTCGTCGCTACCTTGCTGTCAGCTGTTCGATTATATACCACATGGAGCTACTACCAGACCATGAGGCAGTTCATCGAGTCGCCACAGGACGGCAAGAAGAAAGTCAAGCCACCACAGATACCGTACTCATTGCCATGGCTAGGCAATAGTCTCCAATTTCTGGATCCGAAACCTGGTCACTACTGGAGCGAGCTCTTCGCATGGCACCCTCGATCCACAGGAGTATGCACGCTTCTCATCGGCGGAAAGAAGACGCATATCCTGTTCTCTCCCTCGGCTGTGCAGGCGCTGTTCAAAGCCAAGACACCGTCCAGAGATGTCTTTGAGCGAGAAATGTTCCACCATGTCTTCGGGATGCCGGACGAGCAGATCCACAATTTTGAAGCGGGCAAGCACTCCCAGCACGAGATGAACAGCCAATATCTCACCAAGCACGAGCGGGTCAATGAGCTCACATCGCACTTCACCCGGGTGCTGGAGGAAGTGTTGGAAAAAGACGCGCGGGAGGTTGTCGAGCTTGAGGGGATTGGTCTGTACGAGTGGCTGCGTGATCGCATGTTCACGGCTTCAACCACCGCTTTGATGGGCGAGAAGCTGTTGCAGGTGTACCCAACATATTGCCGAGACTTCTACCAGTTCGACAAGGAGTTCCTGAGTTTCTTCTTCCAGCTGCCGAAGTTCATGATGGGCGACGCGTTGAAGAACCGGGACAGGATCTTCGACAAGCTCGAAGAATGGAGCAACGAAATGCACCGACTCAGCGGTGGTAGCCCTGTGGACCCGGAAGGTCCAGCTTGGGAGCCGTTGTTTGGCAGCAGGCTCAACCGGGCGAGGCAGCTTGATTACAAGAATATTAAGCTGAATTCCAGAACTGCGGCTGCGCTCGATCTTGGGATCACTTTCGGACTGGCAAGCAATGTGATACCGGCGACCGGATGGGTGTTGATGCACCTCCTCGACCCTGAGGCAGACCCAACCATCCTAGCGCGAGTGATGGAGGAGCTGCGGCAGGCGGAGAGGTGTGACGGATCGCTCGACATCCCGACTCTGGTCTCGCAACCTCTCTTGCAGTCCGTCTGGACAGAGACGCTGCGGTTGTACACGGATGTGCTGGTAACGCGCAATTGTACCGAGGACTTGACCCTACCGGTGGACGAGGATGGGAAGAGGCTTGTGACCTTCCGGAAGGGAGACAACATCTTTGCCCCCTCGTGGCTGGGTCATCACGATGCTGGTGCGTGGTCTGGCAAGGCGCCGTACGAGCAATTCTACGCCACGCGCTTCTACACTGAGGATCCGGAGACGGGGCGTGGAACGTTTAGTATGAGCGGCACTACTGGAAAGTAAGCACACGATCGATCTCCTTGCCTCTGACACATACTCGACTATCACCATGTGCGCCATACACACGCTGATGCTTTACTAGGTTCTTCCCCTTTGGCGGCGGCAGGACAATTTGCCCAGGCAGAGTCTTTGCGAAGCAGGAAGGCCTTGGAGCACTCGCCATGATACTGCTGTGCTTCGACTTCGAGTTCAAGGGGTTCACGGGCGCAGATAAGACGCCGGTGGACACATTTCCGGGTCTTGCAAGAGCGTTCGCTGGAAGCGGTGGGCTGGTGCCGGGCGGCGATATCAGGGTCAAGGTTCGTCGGAGGCAGAGGTGATATTGCGGTACCTTGTGAGCGGATTGTTATACTATTGGGTATCGAGTCATCTCAGTTGCACTCCGAAGAATTCAGCATTGAATATGACTTCCTTGCGTTTGTGAGGAGTTGATGTCAGTCCTAGCTCTTGCTGACCAGGTGGCCCGTCCCGCCTTGACCCAACTCGGCGGGAGTGGTATAAATCTTGACGGCGGTCCTGTTATGATACTTTCTGATCCGGCGTAGCGCCTCCCTTTCTCCAGTTGCCCTCAAAGCTAGATCGCCACGCTACAGTTAAGAGTCAACTTACGAAAGGCAGTAACCTACTTGGTGTTTCGGTGCACCGATGGGTTGATGTGGGCGGCCCGGTTCGGTCTGGATCCCGCATTCGCGAGGTAACCGCCTGAAATGAGAGAAGATGTCACAACACACGTCTGTCCCTTGGGGTGCCTCCTTTTTCAAAGGTATGATACCTGAGGTAGCCGTCTCATGACTTCGAAAAGTCGTTCAGACCATTGAAAAATAACGTCCCGGATGATGCCCAAGTGCCTGATCTCTATTTGTTTCAAGCGGAAGATGTCGCCGCCTGCCCCTTTTCTTGAGTTTTTCGTCTATACTCCACTTGGCCCAACTCCCGAGTCTCGATGCCTCACCAGTAGGCGACATTCAGGGGTACACCCTATAGCAGGCGATCGGCACTAGTTGTACCCAGTGACCCGTTCGAGATTGATCAATCTAGAGGGACAGCGTGGCTTTTCTCGATGCTTGATCCTACTTTCTATTATTAATGAGTTGGTGCTGCTCTGCAAGTCAAAGAACGGATTTTCTATGCAGGGGGCAGGTAGTGTCTGACCATTTTGGCAGCTGGTGCCCAACGTTGGCCCATGGGTCAACCACGTAGCCCAACCGCGCAGTCGTTGCGGCTCTCTCGGAACGAGGTTTCGATACACCTACAGGATACAATAGACAAGTTTCAGAAACTTGGTCGCTGTAAGTTTTGCCTTCTACGCACAATGACGACGTGTTTGTCTTTTACGGATCACACTGTTTTACAAGGTCAGGGATGAACAGCCACATTTCCAGCTGTGGCGGGCCGTATGAGCCACATACCCGTGCCACCCACCACTTTCCACCTCGCTGGGGGTCATCACATAGTCGTCAACCACGCGTTCACAAGAACTTCGAGGATTGTTCGTCCCTTCCCAAAAGGTCGGTCGGCTTCTCGTGAGATACCCCAACGCGTTTCACCCAATCTACCCCCCTTCAAATTTGACGGGGTCAAAATAGACGCGTCGCAACATCTCCCGACGGCCCAGCGACAGAGCCCAGACCTTCCGGCGCACTCAAGCGAGTAGCCGCCGGCAGGGAGAGCCTTGTGGTCACAACGCAGAAGTTTGTCAGTTCGCTGGAGGCCATTCAGGTGGCAGATCCGACAGTGTCACCCATTGTCACCTGCATTGCGCATGGCATATGCATGCAACGCTATCTATCTGAGTCTTGTGGTTCGTCCCGCCTTCTACGGTCCCTCTACCGTACCACGCGTGAATGGCTAAAAGGGGCACCAGGGCGGGATGGATGGGGGCTATGTCGACGACTGCCAGCGAATCACCACCAATGTGCGAATCAGGGATGCGGAGGCCCTAATAGGCAAGGCATACCCGCTGTGAAGCCGACCGGCGCAGAACGGCTCGGCGGGCTAAAGCACTGCCAACGCCCAGATGGCTCTAGCTTTGTCAGATGGCTCTAGCTTTGTCTTTCTATTATTCAGAGCGCGAACCTAACGGGCCCGACCAATCGTGATATGTAGGGCTGGCTGACTGGCTGACTGGCTGCTTCGCCATCTTCTTTATGCCTTCTTCGTCTCTTTTGATTAATATTCCCTAATTGACAACAGGTCCATTTGCTTCCATTTGACAGATCACGAACAGAAGTCGGCATCTCACAGATCTACATGTGAGGAGTGTTCCGGGAACTCGGTATCGCATCGACCTGTCATCTCGCCCTCCAGCTCTGGTGGACCAGTTCGCATCTCCCTGTATGCAGGGCCCAGTCGATCCCAAGCCGCAGCATGGGATTTTTCAGGAGAAAGAAGACACAAACTCCATCACAATGCCCGCCGGCCAAAGCTGATCAGGTGCAATGTCAACCTCCGGCACAATCTCCTCCCCGTCGTGATGGAAGCCCTTTTCATCCTCCAGCTCCGGCTGCTCCGTTTCAACCGGCCGGCTACCTGTCGCCGCCACCGGGCTGGAATCATGCCCCGCCGCCTGGACCTCCCCCATCAAACAGCCAGTATCACCACGACCAGAGACAGTATTCTCCCATCATCGTGAACCAACATTATTATCTGAGCTCTCCGCCCTCTCATCAAGCTCATAACAATCCTTACCCTAGCAGCAATGGAACATGTGCGCTCAGCAAGCTCAAACTAGGCTCAGCGGCCGACTTGGCGCACCTATCCGGGACCGTCAATCAATTACTGGACGATGGCCTGCCGAGATGGCACTCATACGGGACACAGTTGTTGAACCAGGGCGCGGCCATGTATGACCAGATGTTCAGCAGATTTGACGACATCATGACTTCAATCGACAGAGATCGGTTTATTGGAAACGAGAATGACCTGTTCATGTACCAAAAGATAGAGCCGATACCTTCACCACCCGCCGAATCGACGAAACAGTTGACTCTTCCCAAAGGCCATGCGAAGAAGAGTAAGAAGGAAACTCCAAAGGGACATACCACCGCGGTGGCATCGTCTCTCATATCAGGCGGTTACTTCGCAAAGGTGGAACTGTACGCGAACTCCAGACTGCCTCTGAATCTGCCCCCGCTTCGACTGTAGGTGATCTGTTGTGGCATTGAACGTACTCCGAAAAAGTGTTAACAGAAGCTAGGTATATGCCGACTTATCCTCTGCTCTGTCTAGCTGCGCAATATGCAGAAAGGGTATACGATAACCCGACAGGAGCAGAACGGAATGCGCATGTGGAGGCAGACTGGAGGACGGGAACGAAAGCCATGTGCATCAAGTCAGTTCCCATGGACCACATGAACACGATTGTCTTCGCAATACGTGGAACAGCAACGTTCATGGACTGGGCCGTCAACTTGAATACAGCACCAGCAGCACCCACTGGGTTTCTGGTGGGCACTTCCTCATCTCAAGATCACTGATCTCATCTGACTAACTCGCATCAGGATGACCCCAGCAACTTCTGCCACTCAGGTTTCCTGTCGGCAGCTAGGAAGATGGTCGGCCCCGTAGCAGCGCGGTTGCGGCAACTTCTGATGGAGAACCCACGAAGATGTGCATACTCGCTTCTCATCACAGGTCATTCTGCTGGGGGCGCCATCGCATCTCTTCTGTACATGCACATGCTGGCGACGTCGAAGGCCGCCGCGTCAGAGCTCAACATGCTAACAAGCTGCTTCAAGCGAGTACACTGCGTGACATTTGGCACGCCGCCAGTATCGCTTCGCCCGTTACAGACACCCAACAGAAAAGAGCTCAAGAAATCCCTCTTTCTGAGTTTCATCAACGAATGCGACCCGGTTGCGCGAGCCGACAAGGCCTACGTGAAAAGCCTGCTGGAACTCTTAGCTGCCCCGGCTCCGAACCAGGCCAAAGACAAGGAACCGGCGAAGCTGCTTGCTCCTGCCCCAAAACACAGCAAGACCGGAGACAAGAAGTCGAAGTCCTCGGTGGTGTCAAAGAAATCAAAAATATCAATGAAATCCTCGAAGTCGAAAGAGCCTGATCTCCCGGGGGCGGTCTGGCGGGTTCCGCACAGCACGCTAAGCAACGCGGGACGCATCGTGGTCTTGAGGTCGGGAAACCCGCATGCGAAGGTCAAGCGCGCAAAGACAGTTGAGGAACGCCTTAATGAGGGCGTAGTCGCGCAGGTCGCTACTGACGAGCAGCTCAGGGGTCTCATCTGGGGCGATCCCGTCTGTCATGTTATGAAGTTGTATGCTGGCCGCGTCGAGGTGCTGGCTGTTGGGGCGGTCACTGCCAAGGACCATTGGTATGCACATGGCTCTGTGGGATGATTATGTATGATGTTCAAGTTTGGGATTGTATATGGTATGTATACGGGATCATTATGGCGTTGGTTGATACCAAAAACTGTGGAACTATCGGTTGTACGCTGCTCAGGGGAGGGAAGGAATTTAGAATGAAACAATAATAACATAACCTTCAAATACGGCCACGCGGACTCCGATGCTTGCTACCTATCACCATCAGGCCCGTCCCTCTCATGCCTGTCCTGCACTCGAACCCTGCACGCTATAACGACAAGCCTAACTAAACACACGAGGCACAAACGGATCTACAGATACCATCTGTAGCTCGGATTCGAGGGTCCGTCTGCCAGCAGTCCAGTCGGGATATCGCTCGCTTTCACCGTCCTGCCCTGCTTCCTATCTCTCCGCTTGTTGTCGAAAACCATCCACGTCCCGAGCGCAAGCGTGAGCACACACCCGCAGGCGCCGAAAGCAGCAGTCGTGATCAGAGCCGGGAAGTACTTGGGAGCATCCTTGTCCTGGAAAATATTCGATCTGAACATGTTGTATAAGCAAGATTTGACGAACCACCAACCACTTCAGGCGAGGGTGTAGGTGCGATCAGTAGTAGACTTACGAGACGATGCCCATCAGATTGGCGACCGGGACGGCGATGCTCGTCAGCAGCACCCGCTTGTTCTCGTTCGCGATATTGTTGTTGTACCACACATCCAGGATCACACTCGGCGCCGAGGTGCCCCAAGTCATCATAAAAGTTGCAAAGTAAGCCACTTGAAGCTGGTTATCGACGCTGACGCAAGCGTAGACGATGAAACCCGTCAGCGTAAACGCAAATCCCAGCGCGATGAATGGGAAGCGGATCTTCGTCAAGTCGGACGAGAACGCCAGAAGTAGCAACATGACAGCACCGGTGATGTTGGGCGCGACGGTATACAAGTTCGTCTTCACAGTGTTGTAGCCCAGGCGTTTGATGATGACGGGCAAGTACAGGTTGACCGACTGCAGCGGTACGCCCAGACAAACCTCGATGGCCAGGATGGCCCAGCTGCTCGGATGCCGCAGGATGCCAACGGCCTCGCGCAGCACGAAGGGCTGGTCCACAATGCTCGAAGAGTCGACCTGCAGCCGGTGGTGCGCGAGGCGGCGCTCCTCATCGCTCAGGAACCAGGCCGTCGCGCCGCTGGCGGGAAGGAAGAACCACGCAAACACGGCCATGATCAGCGTTCCGGCGCCCTCGACCACGAACAGGTACTTCCAGGGCGCCAGGGCGCCGCCGCGGATCTGGAAGGTGCCGAAGGCCAGCAGGCCCGAGAAGGCGTTCGCGATATTCGATGCGGCGTAGAACAGCGCAAGGCGGCGCGCCAGCTCGCCCCGCCGGTAGAAGGTCGTCTGATAGTAGATGACGAGCGGGAAGAAGGCGCTCTCGGCCATGCCGAGGAACCAGCGCACGGCGAAAAGCCCGCCGAAGCCCGTCGCGGCCGCCGTCAGCAGCGTCATCGACCCGTACGTCGCCATCATCAGCGGCAGTATGCGCGCCGGGCCGAACCGCTTGCCGGCGACGCCCAGGAAGGGCGCGCACAGCACGTAGGGGATGAAGAATACCGAGAGCAGGATGTTGTACTGGTCGCCTTTTAGTTTGAGCGTGTCCTCGAGCCCGGCCGTCTTGGCGTTGCCCAGGTTGCCCTTGTCGAGCCCGTTGAAGAGGTACATGAGGGCGAGTGTTGGGAGGATTCGCAGGTCGAACTTCCAGAGGAGCGCGCGCTCGGCGGCCGGGTCGACGTCATGGACGAAGGTGTGGCCCGTGACGGTGGAGGTCGAGGTGCCTAGGCCATGGTCGACTGCTGTTGTGTCTGTGACGCCGGCTTTCTTCTCGGCGCACTCGAGATCGTTGAGCGATGCTGGGGTCGCCATCTTAATGTCCGTGACCTCCTATTGCTTCTTTTTGATTGTGGCCTCTTGGCTGTGGCCTCTTGATGAAGATGACACGTCAAGACAGGAAAGGCAAGGAGAGTGAGACTCGGCGAAAGGTTGCATGGGCTTTATCAGAGGCCAAGACCACTTTGAGAGAGGAGAGAGCTCGGGTGAGCTTATCTCTGTCGTCGCCAGCTTGGCGCCATTGCAAGATGGTTCGAATCCCTACTCTATTATATGGAGATGATGATTGTCTGCCATTCTGCACTATCCCCATCTCTATCAAGCAAAGTGCCGGAGTGCGGAGGCGTACCACAGTCCGGAGTAGCCAAGGTGACCAAGTGAAGTCCCGACATAGCTGGCTGGCTGCGTGAGACTTCGAAGGCCTAGTACTTATTGCGGCAGAAATGTGACCCGTAAGCAGTGTAACCCAGTTGATGGTCCTAAGATAACGGCACTCGTGGACGACATCCGAAGCTGGTCGGTCGTCGTAGCCGATGATAAGTGACAGTGATAAGAGAGATCGCCAAGTCACCGCCCACGCCGGTGGCCGAACTAGTTGCGGGGGGAACGCGACTCGATGAGGTCTGGTGGTGGTGGAGCTGACGTACGATTCCGGTTCATAGCCTGCCTGCTTTTTTAAGCAGCAAAACCAGCTAATCGACATCTCTGAGCCAGTGGTCGTTGGTCTTAAGACAGAAAAAAGGCTATGTTCTGTTTCACTATTCACCTACACAGGTTCGACGTATGAATAGCGCAATTCAGGTCGTTCAGCTCACAGATTACCAGCCCTGAAGTTTGAAGGTTGCATTATCCGCCATGAGCGACAACCCCGGCCTGCGCCAACGCGCCCCTGCAGGCAGCTCACGTGCCTCCGGAAGCAAAGACGATAAGGACAAGGACGCCGAGCTGCAGAATTTCAAGCCCGGCCGGAACCCCTTCGTCACATCCTTTTTCCTGTTCATCTTCGTGGGCGTCACTTGGGCGCTTGCCAATTATTACGGGAGGGATCCGGTGGTAGATCCGCTGGATTATGCTCTGAGGACCGAAAACGTCCTCAAGTCAACGCCGCTGATTGACGGGCATAATGACCTCCCGTACTTGCTCCGGCTGGAGCTGCGGAACAAGATCTACAACAAAGAGAAGTTCACCTTTCGCGAGCGTAAGACGAAGCACTCCGTTCACCCAGCGATAATACGATGCTGACGATAGTATAGACATGGCAAGCCACACGGACCTGGTCCGCATGAAGCAAGGCCGAGTAGGAGGCCAGTTCTGGTCCGTCTTCGTCGAGTGCCCCGACATCGAGGACCTAGACGACCCGACGCACATCGTGCGCGACACGCTGGAGCAGATCGACGCCACCAAGCGCTTCATCGAGGACGTCGACGAGCTGCACTTCTGCGACACGTCGACGTGCGCGCACTCGGCCTTTACGCGGGGCAAGATCCCGTCCATGCTCGGCGCCGAGGGCATGCACCAGGCCGGCTCGTCCATCGCCGTCCTGCGGCAACTGCACGAATTGGGAGTGCGATACGTGACTATCACGCACAACTGCGACAACCCGTTCGCCACTGCTGCGTCGACCGTCACGGCGACGGGTAAGGACGGCGGACTGACGCCGTTCGGCGCTGCTGCCATACGAGAAATGAACAGGCTCGGCATGATGGTGGATCTCTCGCACACCTCCCACGACGCGATGCGACAGATCTTGGACCTCACCAAGTCGCCCGTCATGTTCAGTCACAGCGCATGCTACGGGCTAGCCCAGAACTACCGCAACGCGCCAGACGACGTCATCGCGCGCCTGAAGGACAACGGCGGCGTGCTGATGGTCATGTTTGTCAAGCGCTTCCTGAATGCCGAGGATCCGGAGGCGGCAGACCTCGAGACTGTCATCGACCACATCATGCACGTCGTCGAGCTCGCGGGCTGGGACCACGTCGGTATCGGTGGGGATTTCGACGGCACCGTTACCCTGGCTAGGGGTATCGAGTCTGTGGCTGACTACCCGAAGCTTGTGGAGGCTGTCATGAAGAGGGGCGCGACGGATGAGCAGGTGCGGAAGTTGGTGGGGGATAATATACTCAGGTGAGGCAGCACCCCTTTTTGCTACCGATTTTATAACCTACCTACTTTATGAGGTGGAAACTGAGAATGAGACTGACCTGACGCTGTTTAAAGGGTCTGGCGCGAGAATGAGCGCGTTGCGGCCACGCTGGCTGATCAGCTGCCCGTGGAGGATGTCTGGGAGGACAGGACGTGGACGAGGTGGAATAACCCGTTGCCGGTCATGATCCCGGGCAATCCTGACCGGGTCCGCGGGGCTGACTATGAGTAAGAAGCCGCTATAGAGCGCCTGCTCATCGAGAGACGGGTCACTCGCGGAGTAGAATGCCCTTGAGCCGTGGTAGCAACGCATGGCTGTGTGCCATGTATTCCGTCTGCGGCCGGAGAGGGTGTTATGCAAAGGCTGGAGTCAAGCCGTTGCTTCACAAGCACAGAGAACAGGTCCCGAGTCTCAAGGTATGGAGATACAGGGACAGTGAGTGTGTACGCTGAACCAGCGGCGGAAGTTAAGGTCTATCATGCGCTAATGAAACATAATCGTGTGGTCGTCAACACCGGAAAACAGCCGACAATTCCCTTGGTCATTCATTACATCTCCACATATCCCATGTGCCCGTGACATGTTGCTTCCAATGTGCACCGACTCATCATGCATGGTTGCATTTATAGGACGCTTCCAAGGGCAACACATGGAAGGCCAACATTGATGAGGCCAGACTGTGGATGGCTGTCAGTATCGATCATCGAGCAAACAATAAATCCCTGTCGTGGGGACAGGAAAGAGTAAGTAGACTTACCTGCTGGGTGCCCGAGTCCTGGCAGCAGGCCACATTCTGCGAGCACTGGCTATTGAGGAGGTCGCCGACAAGCGCGACGTCGATATTGGAGCAGCCCGAGAAGAGCCCGAGCTCGCCGCCCTGGAGGGCGCCCTGCAGGAGGCCCGACAGGAGGCCCTGGGCGGTGGCGGTCGAGGCGCCCGACTCGTCGACGCTGTTGCAGCAGCTTAGGGAGAGGTCCTTTCCGCAGGTGTTGCTGGCCCGGCCGACGGTGCAGTCGCTGGGTACACGGCTCGTGGGCTCCGTGGGGGCGGCGATGGCGCTGGTGGCGAAGGTGAGGGCGGCGATGATGGAGATCTGCATCGTGATGGCTTTTTCGGGTGAGGGGTTTGGTTGGGTGGGAAGGTGAGGCTTTGTAGTGACGATTGATGCTGACCTCGTGAGAATCGTAAGAGGGAGAGGGTGTTCCGGATGTTGGTGCTCTTGTGAAGCTGGATGCCGGGTGGTGATGGAAGTTCTCGACCGGCTTATATATCTGAGAGGGACGCCATCTGCCGGTCTTTCTTCTGAAGGCGTTTCGAAGTCATCGTCACCACTTGGTGCCTCGTCGCTCCCCGTTGGTCTGCCCAGGTGGTGTTGCAATGTCTCCGCTGGTCGATCGATCATCGAGTGCCGCCACCTTGGGTTCGCCTTGTCTCAACCAGCAACCGCCGATCCGTGCCGGACGACTGCAAGACCTGAACAGCAAGGCTTTCCTGTCTGGCTTTCCCACCTCGTCGTCATCGAGCTTGCATGGAAACCCATCCCGGGCGTCATCTCGGGCGCGTGCCAGGACAGATAGTGCTCAGTTGGTGGCGAATCAATCGAGATTGACTCACTTCAGCTGAATCAGGGTCGCATTCCAAGCTGGTCAAGCAGCTTTTCGGGTTCGTAGGTTCCGGTTGTTGTTTCTTCTTTTTCCCCCCAGAAACCGTTGGACATGCTTCCTGCCTTTGGGATGGGGAGATCGAGTCAATATTCCAGATCGGTTCGATGTCCCAGATCACCTACACAGCTTCACGTGCCAAGGGAAGGACTTGGAGATCTGGAAAGAGGTGACAACTGGTCAGTACCACATGTGTCGGTGTCAAATTCCACTGCCAAGCCTAAGTATGCTCTTTTCATTGAATAATGATCACTACCTCCACAAGGAAAAAATAATATTTTGCTTTCCGGTGTCTGCTCTAGGCAGGGCAGGTCTGAGCTACATTGCCTGGTCTTGGCTTGGAGCTCCTCTCGAGGCGGTGGTAACAATTACTGAGACTCGCTCAGTTTGGGCGCACTTGCGTTGCAGTATGTACTCAAGATAAACGCCAGAAATGGGTTGAGTATTCTCTCGATTGTCGTTCGAAATCTGAAAGATACCATCGACGTCGCCCAACACATCAACGACATATGGGAGAGGTGGTTGAGAATACTGTTACACCGCTGCATCTCTCACTCCCAGATCTGGCGACGTGTGAAACCCTTGTCGGGCCGGGCAGGCATCATTGTGTGTGACCCTAACCAGGACTTTCAATTCTCCGCGTTCTTCTTCAGCAGTGCTCCCGTCTTCGATCACCCGTGGGGCCGGTGTTTGACTAGGTACCTGGCTGTGGCCACACAGCTGGTGCCTCTTTACCAACCACCCCCAAAGTGAAGACGGCATCTAGCATCGTGTCTGTGTTAGATGACACCCCGCACCGGTGCGGTGCTGGCAACCGCCCGCCATAGGCGCTTTACGGCCCAATATGAAAAGACTAGGCAAACGGCATATGCACCTGCGAGGGCTTCATGTCGTGTACATGCAAGAACCCAGTGGTGGTAGTTTTGATGAAGTGCCCCTGCAAGACCCATCATTTCCGTTGTGGATGAGTCTCCCTCCTCTTGACACTGTCAAGTTTAAACGACATACCCTGACAGCTCAGGGCGGTCTTGGTCGTCACGATCTCCTCGACTGGCGGCGGCAGGGGCCATCTTGATAAGGAGACGCAAATTGACAGGACGGAAGCCGTACGTGGCCAGCCTTGGATAAGCCGCTGCACAACGTGGACAGTTTGATATGTCGCATGTGTTGCTTACTAACGTAGGAGAGCCGTGACAATGCCGTGTTTGTGCACCACCCACGTTCTTCCGGAGAGACATGTGGACACAACACATGTGCAGAGTTTTATGCTTGTACGGCCCATGCACAAGCTGTTCCAATTCTGGTAATACCATGTCTTTGCCCCTTTTCGCAGAGAGTATGAACCTGCATCGTGACCATAGTAGGTGCATTTACGAGAGACACTTTGGGCTGGTGAATACGAACGATGCAGTCTACGGTCAATCGCAAGGCTGGACACTGCGCATCATCGTCCTCCCCAAGTTCGTTTCCTCATGCGTCTGTAGAGACATGCATGCCTGGTTGCGTTTGCGGTGAGTTCATCGATGATGGTCTTCGTGAACCGCTGGTTGTGACTGGCTGCCTGTGAGGCGATTGCAGAGCAGCGGCTGAATGCAGTCCTCGTTTGCAAGCTCTGGAGAGTGGTGTCGGTTCATTACCTACAGTGTCGGGCCATGACTCAATCTTGACAGGCATGCAAGATCACTGCAATTCGAGATAGCCGGCAGCGATCGGTCGAATGCATGGTCTCTTACACGTCACCTTCCTAGTTCCCTTCAGGTACCGACTATCTCTCGATCTGGCTCCGCGGTCTTCTTCGTAACCCCCAGCTCGTACTATGTCGTACGACCTCGGCAAGCTGCATGCTCATCAGCTGCAAGGTACGGCCAAGTACACCCACAGATATCTATCCAGAACCGCCTGAAGAACTACATCTTTGGTCCTACTCGGTCGATGTAGATAGAAAAAGGGTTAGAATAAACTTTAGGTACGTGCTACTCTTACACAGCTTTCGGAATCGTGGCTGGCCTGTATGTCGTTGCTCCTTGTGACTGAGCCTCTAAACAGCCCGATCTGACTGGAGCTCGGCAATGCAACGGATCGGTGCATCCTGCTTCGCTCCGAGTCTTGTACACACATGTCAATCGCGGCGTACAGATGCTTCACTCGGTCTGAACGACAGAAATTCTCTTTCTGGCCATGATGCCGTTTGCTGTCTGAGTCGGACTCTGCGAAGGAGCAAGTCGATCAAACGGGTCATCCAATCAGTACGGTATGATTCGTTGGCTACTATGTACACCCACAGTATCAACGGGATACCAAGGCACTAGTCAGCCCATATCTGAGTTGTCATCGCCATCAGCCGGGTCGCTACGCGAAAATTGGACCCTCCGCTGACCTGTGACGGGTGCATGCCGAATTCCAACGTGGGAAATTGCTGAACCGGCGAAAGTCGGGCCTCTACAAACGTGCGTGTGAGACAGAAGACGAGCTGAAGGCAGCTGAGGAGGTTTAGACGATAATGATCCTTGTTTACGACCCTCTGTCTTGGAACAGCAAAGCTGGCGAAGTTGTGCTCGTCGAACATCGCGTGACTGTGGCTTGTTGAACCGAGAGAGCATCGCACGATACTTTACTCAACATGAATCGGTGAAAACTTCAGACATGAGATGGGTTCAAGCAGGTTCCGTCGGAGGATTGCATGAGCTCATTACTGCCCGAGGTATACGAAGTAGTGTCCGGGTCTCCGGAGCAGTTGGAACCCGGCGTTTCCACGCTGCCATCAATGCTGTGTCCCGTTGCAAACAGAATGACAGGGAACCAAGTTTGAGTCTTCGGGGGGTCTTGAGTGTGATTTTATAAAGGGATGAGAACTCGAACCAAATTGCATTCAGACTCCATCAAGGTCAACATTCGCAAACTTGAGGCACACACATTCGTTTTGCTCCCACTCCAACGCCTCGAGACCCGTTGCAATGCACATCACGACCCCTTTGGCCCTCATGGGCTTGAGGTAGGCGTTGATCTCTCAGCCGTTTCATATATCTTGATTGCTGACAATCTACACAGCTCTGCTTTAGTCCAGGCTCGACCTCAGCCGCTTCTGGCCAGCACTGTGACGACTACAGTCACAGTATGCGGCAGTGACTGCGCAGTCACGACTGTCACTGTGTCGGCTGGGTGTTCCCAGACTTCCACTCTCCCCTTCTCATCGGGCACGACCCTGGGAACTTCGTCCACTGCCCCCGTCGGATCGTCGTCCATTAGTTCCTACCCAGCCTTGACTTCCACGATCACCCTGCCCGACTCATCCGTTACCGTCATCACTCTCACTTCCAGCTCTGTCGTCACTGTCAGCATTTCACCCTCTTCGTCCGTTCCCGGTACATCTGCTTCCGGATCAGGGTACTCAACAAGCTCAGTGCTAGCCATTACAAACTCCGGCACCGCGTCAAGTTCCTCTGGCATTTTCCCCAACTCCACTATCGCAACTTACCCAACCTCATCTGGATTGCTGCCCACAACTATCACAGCCAGCTCTGGTTCTTCCGCGGCCCCCACGTACCCCAGCAACAGTTCGGCCATCGGCGCTTCCAGTACTGGGCCTGTAACATCGGGCAGCAGTTCCCAAGAGAGTTCGAGCACCACGTGGTAAGTGCGTTCAGGGGCTATCCGTCCTTCTGCATATGAAAAACCAACATCATGAGCATCCATGCTAATCACCTAAACAGTGAGTCTTCCGAGACCGACACTCCAACATCGTCAGTCGGTGGCAGTTCAGCCAGCAACCCCTCGTGGAGCAACACTTTCGGTTTAACCTCGAGCACCGGACCGGTCACCGGATCGTCGTCAGCTTCAGGCCCGGCTACCACTCAGCCATACCCGACAAGTCCATTCTCCAACATCTCGGTATCTCTGGGTTCGACGCTCACGGTCACGCTCAGCCAGACCTCGTCTGCGGTGATTGGCACATCATCTGATTCTCCAGTCACAGCGTCGTCCAGTGAATCAGGGTACCCGTCGTCCTACAGCGGCAGCACCTTCACGTCGACTGTGACGATCCCGACAGCGACATACGGAACCACTACTCAGTTTCTCACCTCGACCGCTACGATCTCTGTGACCTCCAGTCAGACTGGAACTTCTTCATCTGGTGTTTTAACCAACACTTCCAGCACTGGGCCGTATAGTTCAAACACTCAGAGTTCCGTCACGAGCGTGGTTTACAGTACCGCAACTTCCTCCTATGGCTCCAGCTCAGTCCTCACGAGTGCTTCGGCATCGCCGGTGTCCACGAGCACGTTGTCATTCTCCGTCGGTCCCAACTATACAAGTAGCTACACGTCGAGCCTGATCAGCTTCACTTCAACGGTGACCCTGAGCGAGTCATCTTCTCTGCCCGCCATCAGTTCTGGAGGCTACTCGACCTCGATTCCTCCTCTTACTTCCACATTGACACTGACCTCAACATATGGCACCTCGTCAAACTCCCCGGCAACTGGATCTTCGATTGCCAGTGGATCTACCAGCGGCTCTGGTACCGCGTCGACATACGCATCTACTTCACCGTACGGTTCCTCATCTTCTGCGTCAGTGTCTTCCGGTTCAGGCTTGTCATCATCTTCGGCTGCTCCAGTCACCGGGTCTTCTTCGTCAAGCGGATCGGCCAGTACCAGCACTTTGACCTTGACCTACCCGACATCATCAAGTGTGACTGCTTCCACTGGCCCCTACTCGACCTCATCTGGTAGCGCATCCTCCGGCCAGCAGTCGGGTACCACTCCTTCAAGCAGCAGCGCAGTCCAACCCATCACCTCCAGCACTCCATCGGCCACCTCGTCCAGCCCGGCCGTCACAACCACCTGCCTCAGCCAGCCCATGTATGGCGGGGCATACACATACACATGCATCACCATCCCCGTGTCCTCTTCCATAATCCACAGCACCGGCAGCACCGACGCAGTTACGGCCTCCGCCTCATCGAGCCAGAGCACCGCCACGCAGTCCTCCGAGTCGTCGTCGATCGGATACTCATCAAGCGGCTACCCCACAAGCTCGCACATCCCAAGCACGTTGACCGCGACCGCTTCCCTCTCCTCGAGCTCGGTCCACTCCACCGCCAGCAATGATGCCGTTACCAATCCAGTCCCCAGCAGTACCGCGACCAGCTCCGTTCCCGCATCTACCACTTGCGTGTCCGGCGGCTACGGCGGCGCCGTGATCTGCGCCCCCATCGAGACCAGCACCCTTCCCACTGGCGCATCCTCCACCGATGCCGTGACTGGATCCGCCAGCTCGTCTACGCCTACCACTTTGGTCACGTACTCAGCCACCTCAACTGCACCCGGCTACCCCACTGAGTCGGTGCCCGCCGAACATGGCGGCGGGTGGTACGGCGCCCAAGAGCACCACAATGAGAACGGTGCCAGCGGCTGGAACTGGGGTAAGGGCGGCAAAGGCCATGGCAAGCCCGGAGGCTGGCGCTCGGTCTGAGTCTAATGTAATCTCTCCTTTCCCACTTGTTTCCACAGTAACGCACAGCATAGCATCATGGCACAGCACAGCGCTACACGGCACAGCACACTCCTTCTCTCCTTTCCCAGCGGCGCATGAGTAATACATGGGATATCGTACAAAAAAATTCACTTCGGGTCACTCATTCAGATGTTCACTTCTTCTTACACACTTCACCTCGGCTTGGATTTCTAAGGTTTTGGTGGGTTTTTTTGGGAGAACCTTTGGTTGGTGGTGATTGATTCTGAGAAAGGAAATGTGACTTGTCAGATCCTGTCGGTTGTCCGAGTTCGGTCTCGATACCTCGATGGGGAGAATTGATGACAGTTACTCTGAATATCGTCTTATTGTGTTGGTGATTAGGTCGCAGCCTCTTGTGTGATGAGACATGGTGGCTGGTGGCTCTCCCCGAATTGCGACATAAGATTCTCGAACGAAACGTGGATCCATCGACTAGACCGTCTTTCGAGCTCCCGTGTGAACAGCAGCTGGATTGAATCACGTAGGCCAAGATCCTTATTGCAGCGTCTAGATCTTCCACGTCTCATCTGTCTCGCGTCGGACGGCTCAGCCCATCCGATGATTAGCAGTGGACACAGGGTATTCGTACGACGTATACCTACGACCGTCTCTGTGATCCATGGTGCCGATTCGTATCGTATTTTGGCCCTGGAAGAGAGCAAGGTCGCTGGCAAATAACCTTTTCGGAAATTGATGTTGTGTAGTACCAGTATTTCAATGTATCACTGGGAAGGGTGCCATGCGGTGATAGTGAGATGGCTAGTCTCAGTGTGTCAGACGTATGTGCTACAGTGAAAATGGCAATGTCAGTCGCTCGTCTCGACTTGCCGGAGCCAGATTCAACAGAGTTCACCTGACAGATCCGTAGACTAACTAGCTCCAGGTTGAAGAGGCGTGCAAGTGCAATTGTCAGTATTGTCGATAGGAGCTGAGATGTGCCGTGTGCGTATGAAATGCTTTCGCTGCATCATCTCCCATGAAGGTCGATACTTGCTTGCTCTTATAACTGCTAGCCTTGCAGTTCACCCGCTCCGTTGTCCTTTCACGGATCTCCGGTCGACGAGGGGAACATTTTAGCGATTGAATTCTGTTCTCCGTGGCCCGACCCTTGGGAACAGGATGTTAAGCCAGCCAGAGGGGTAACGGCAACTCTTGAGTACCTCCAAGCTGCTTCCAGTGATGGCTACATGAAGTCGGACAACCATGCATCGCGACAAGCAGAGAACAGGAATGGATGGCATCTGCTGCCAGCTGTGTGGTCACCACGGTCGGGGTCTGATGTGACTGGCTGGTGAGCTGCGTAGTATCCACCCTTGCACCTGCCCTGCCGCCTGCTGAGTGCCACACCGCCGACACTGGATTTGCCCTCGGGGCTAAATAAGGGAAGGCTGATGATAGTAAGTTGTGGCTGTGTTGGAGGATTCCTCAATATTGAAACTTTGCACCAACATGTCCGCTCCTATTGTCCTACTGCTGCAGGCAGTTAACCGCATCTCCGCGCCATGCCAACCACTGCAGTCCAGTCTTTCCATCACTCATCACATGCTTCAAGCGCAAACAAGGCAGATGCAATGGCACATATTTACTGCAACTAATGCGAACACCTGGGCCACATCACAAGAGCCAACTGCCAACTGCCGACTGCCAACTGCAAGTGTACGGCTGTTTATTGCACAGCGTTGTACCCGTTATAGCATGAAGACAAGGACCTTCTGCCATTGGCCGGGCGGGAGCAGGGTAGAGGCATGGGGTCGTGGAGGAGGATCTTGGGACGGGCTCCTACTGGCTAGGCGGGTTGGATGGCGTAGAACAGCCCCCACAACGCCCCATGGCCCAGCCCCTGTAAATGCTTATCCCCTGGCATGTCCTGGTCTGGATCGGGTCAATCCACTCATGGATGCCCTCTTTTGCTTTCGTCGATGCGATGCTTGATGATGATAGCCCCCATCCACAGCCCAGGCTGCCAGACAGCCAGACTGCGGAGAGGCGAGCTGTCGAGAACCATCCGCTGCATCAAAAGGGAACACAGGTGCATGAAGCAAAGGATGCTGGATGATGGATGATGGGATGAGACGGCCACAGACAGGTAGCCGACATGCCTTCTTTTATTTCCTAGACTGCTTTACCAGGACTTCAGGTTCAGGCAGGTCAAGCACGACACGGGATACCGCAACAATCAAACAAGCACCGCTCGTAGACCGGAATCTTCGTCATCGCCTCACGCGCCCACACTCACACTCGCACTCACATTCCGTGACCTCTCAGGCGACCCGTTCTCTTCTTTCCCCCATCCTTCCGGTCCACACTCTCCCCGGACGTCTACCTATTCACTATTACTTCGTAGCATCACCGCTATACTCCTCCACACCCACCCAGTTCCCTCTTCCGTGTATCATCAACCCGTGAAAAAGACTCTGTACCAAGAGCTTCGCTTCCACCGGCCCTTCAATCGCACTGTTGACCCTCCGCAGTTGAAAGGACCATCGTCTACGAATAGCTCCTTCGCAGATGCGCCTACCCCGTCGCGACAAAGGATCGCCATAGACAAGTACAGGGACCCTACTCCTTGGCCGCTCACGTCACAACCTCCCTCCAATCGCCGGAATCGCATACACGAGCCCGCGCAAGAACCCACAACCACCACACCCAATTGGTTCACCCGCTCATTTGGATTGCCGGCGACCACGTTGAAAGCCGTTGTTGAAATTGTCGTCGTCACTCACCTTCCTTGTCGACTGTTTGATTCCAAAGCTACCTAGTTCATCACGATAGACTCACCTCTTCGCCGCCGTTCCGTTTGCGCCGGCATCAAGTTTGCACAGCGTCAAGCAGATATGGAACGTTGAAACCACCGTTCCCGTTGCGGCCGAGTCTTGCAACACAAGCACCTGTCACATTTTCACTTAAAATTAGAAGTACCTGGAAAGTTGAGGGTGAAGAGCTCTAGAGATAGGTAGAGCCAGAAAAAGAGGGGAGGGGAAGCCATGGACCCGAACAATTTCCATGCGACGGTGCTCCAGCGCGCCGAGGACGACGACGACGATTACGACCACGGCCACACTTATGGGCACCGGAATAGATACGGGCAGAATCGCAGTCATCGGCAGAATCGAGATGACAGTATCGGCCTGTCACAACCGCACTCCCAGTCGGTGTTGTCGATGCCGGGTGCAGCAGCACCAACAAAAACAACATCTCCACCTTGGGAGAGGGAGATGGGGAGTGGGAGGAGGATGACGGATGGTGGTGGTGCGCTGGGACCACGTCCACATCCACGTTCCTCTGCCTCATCCGCAGCCGTGAACCACCAGAACCACCACGATTACGATTACCATAATGATAACAACCTTAACAACCCCAGCGCCCACCACTCGCAGCTGGAGATTCAGTACTATGCTGATGCCACCACGATTGCAAACGCCAACGCCTCGGCCAATGCCAATGCCGCCGCAGCACAGCAGCACCCAACAACGCACACTGGCTCTGGCACTGACACTAACAAGCACGGGAATGCCAGTGCTGGTGGTAGTTTGACATCTCCGACCGTCACGGGCAACACGGCCACGACGCAATTAATGGGTTTTCGTCAGCCCACATCCTCGACCTTGACCTCTAACACCGCGTCCGCCGCCGCCGACCACGCCGCCACCCCATCTCCCTCGTCCTTCCACTCTGCACTCGCATCGCCCCAAACCCAAAACTCCATTTCCGTGTCTTCCATCACGACGCCTGCATCGGCATCGGCACCGCGACCGCCGCCCGCGACCGCCCTCAGCCACCCCTTCAACCACGCGTCGTCGCATCACCATCGTCACCACCAGCCATTGTCATCATCATCGTCGTCGACAATACTGTCCGGGTCCACGTCTGCCCTGCCTCCGCTGGCACCTCCGGCTGGAGCCCTCAGCTCAATCATGGCATCATCATCGGCCATGTCGCCGACAAATGGCAACGGGCCCTCCAGTGCATCACCACTGCAGCCACCCAAGACCTCGGGCCATCTATCGCCGCCCGACTACCATAGACCGCCACCCGAGAAGGTGTCCGGCAGCTTCTACGATCCCCTTACCGACACTACGCGCGAGAGAAGACCATCAGAGAGTGTGTCTAAGCAGGTGAGTTTTTGAAACACTACTTCTCGTCCGAAACCTCCGTCATCACGATGTCCCCCGACCCGCGAGATCCACCCCGAATAGAGCAGAGCAGAGCAGAGCATCACCGTGGTGGGTGCGCCGTCATTGATAGTCATATTGGTCCCATTTTGCAACATCTGTGCTCAGGGCGGCGTGCGTCGGTACAGCTTCACTGGGGAACAACCCGTGGCTCTGCATGCAGGCTCACGTCGTTGTTTGGAAATACATAAGAGCACATTTTCTATCTTACCTTTGTGATTGGGTTTGCTTGCTTGCTTATTAGTGGTAGGCAGAGGCAGATCAATAGGTAGACCACCACCAGCCTCAACTCGGGACTCGTCGCGGGGGCATCAGAGCCAACCGTCACTTCTTTCATTGTCACTGTCCATTCCCTTTCGACTTTCCCACTACCCAGCCACGTTCCACCTCACAAATCCACCATTTCGCAGACGGGCCTGGAGCCGGAACCCAGGACCAGGACCATCCATATCCGTACTGACCTGACTGAATGAACTTACCTTAACGAACTGATCTAACCACCTGCCTCCACCAGTCGCGATCTGATACCTACGATTATCCTCACCCCAAAAGCGAGCAGTCCATACAGTATCACAACGGCTACGGCTCCCCGTCGCCAGTGAACTCCAAGTTCCCGGCGCGAAGCCCACTTTCGCATTCGCACCCCAAAAACGGCACCGACCTTGCCAGCCCTGCGACTGCGAACAAAGCGCTGCATCTGGGCTCTCCTCCCTCGCGTCACCGCACCGCGTCAGACGGTGCCAAATCGGCGAACCACCACACGCCGACATATGCATCTGCGCTGCCGTCCATCCTGAATCCCGAACCTGCTGCTTCGTCTACCAAGGCAGCTCCCATAGCTGTGAGTCCATTTGAGATACTATTTTCCGCCTACTTCTCCTTTCCATGCCGAAGGGGTCCGAGCTTTCTCTTCCATTGTAACCATCTGCTAACACCGGTGTTTTTCCCCCTAGACACCCAGCCGTGCGGCCGAGCTTATGTCTTTCTCCAACATTCTTTCCAGCGCTGAGCCGCTCCCGAAGCCCAAAACCGCCATAATGGCCGAGGAGAAGAAGAAACCCGCTCGCAAGAGTAAGGGGCGCGAATCACATCTCAGGGTGGCCGAAGGCAGTTCCAAGAAAGAGTCACGGCGGTCCTCTTCCAACCACGCGAAAGATACCCCCGCGAGAGCGCCCAAGAGACAGGCCAACGGCCATCCCAAGCCGAAGACGCTATCAGCTGATAAGGAGAAGAAGATACAGAACGTGCTAGAGACACTCGACGGCGGTATGGACGATGTCGACCTGTCCGAACTCGAGGCCGAGGAGGAGTTCTTCACCGGTCGCTCCAAGAAGCGCAAGATAAATCTGGAGCAAGCGGAATATGCAGATCATCTGATCCGCCGAGGCGACCTATCCAACTTCACGTCTAAGCGACTAATCAGTCACGCCAGCATCGGCAAGCGACGATTCGATGATCTGCACTACGAGGAAGCGCTGCAGGAAGTTCGCGATCGTGAAGTGTTCGCCGAGAAGGAACGCAAGAAAGACATGCAACGTAAGCGTCGCCGGGAGAAGTCCATGCAGATCACTATCGAGCAGAAGGAGGCCGCTCTAGCCAAAGCACTTGCCGCCGAAGACGAGGCCGAACGAGCGAAGCATCTGCGTGAAGCCGAACGTGCGAACAAGAAGGCACAACAGACGAAACTCATCTTGCAGAACGGTGTCAAGGGGCCGGCGCGTAATCTGGGACCGTTCGAACTCAACCTGGAGGGCGGCACTATGTCGACCTTCCCAGCCAACGATGTCGAGGCAGGCGGCAAGACGACCAAGAGCAAGGGCCGCACCGGTACACGGCCTAAAAAATCCAAGGAGCAGAAACAGGCCGAGAAGGATGCTGCCGTCGCAGCCCAAGCGGCTTTGGATGCTGGCGAGGAGCTGCCCGCCAAGGAAGAGACCAAGATTCGCATCAAGTTGAACAAGGGCAAAGACAGGGAGACCAAAGATAAGGACAGGGAACCCAAGGACGGCGCAAAGGAGCCCAAGGAGAGGGAGATACCTGTCGAGGAGCCTCCTGTCAATCCTTTGGAGACAAAGTTCCAATCCAAAGGATACAATCAGATCTATGATCAGATCTGGCGAGACCTGGCCCGCAAAGATGCACCAAAGACGTTCAAGATGGCGGTCGACTCGTACGCCACGAAGGCTTCCAACCTGAAGAAGACTGCTATCCTTGCCTCCAAAGAAGCCAAGCGTTGGCAGGCTCGTACCAATAAGGGTACGAAAGATCTGCAGGCTCGAGCCAAGCGCTGTATGCGTGACATGATGAGCTTCTGGAAGCGTAATGAGCGAGAGGAGCGTGATCTCCGCAAGGCTGCGGAGCGACAAGAGCTTGAGAACACCCGCAAGGAGGAAGCCGGTCGTGAAGCTGCGCGCCAGAAGAGGAAGCTCAACTTCTTGATCTCCCAGACCGAACTGTACTCCCACTTCATCGGCAAGAAGATCAAGACCGATGAGGTCGAGCGCAGTACCGACAATCCGGAAATTGCGCCAGATGCCAACGCAGCATCATCGCACAAGGTTGATGTCTCGGAGCCGTCCGGTCCTGTCGGTGCCAAGGTCACAGATTTCAACTCTTTGGATTTCGATGCCGAAGACGAGGAGACGCTGAAGGCTGCAGCCGCGGCGAATGCTCAGAATGCCATCGCCGAAGCTCAGGCCCGGGCACGTGCCTTCAACAAGACTGACGATGATATGGACGAGGATGGTGAGATGAACTTCCAGAACCCTACGGGCCTGGGCGACGTAACGGTCGAGCAACCCAAGATGCTGAACTGTCAGCTCAAGGAGTACCAAATCAAGGGTCTCAACTGGCTTGCAAACTTGTACGAGCAAGGTATCAACGGCATCCTGGCCGACGAGATGGGTCTTGGCAAGACGGTGCAATCCATCTCTGTCATGGCCTACCTTGCCGAAGTACACGACATCTGGGGTCCGTACATGGTCGTAGCACCAGCTTCGACACTGCACAACTGGCAGCAGGAGCTCCAGAAGTTCGTTCCCGAATTCAAGGTCCTCCCGTACTGGGGGACGGCGGCCGACCGAAAGGTGCTACGCAAATTCTGGGATCGCAAGCACGCCACGTACCGCAAGGATGCTCCTTTCCACGTGCTGGTCACATCGTATCAGCTCGTCGTATCCGATGTTGCCTACTTTCAGAAGATGCGCTGGCAGTACATGATCCTGGATGAAGCACAAGCTATCAAGAGCTCTCAGAGTTCGCGTTGGAAGTGTCTGCTCGGCTTCCACTGCCGAAACCGGCTCCTCCTAACGGGAACACCCATCCAGAACAACATGCAGGAACTATGGGCCCTTCTGCATTTCATCATGCCCTCGCTGTTCGATTCCCACGATGAGTTCAGCGAATGGTTTTCCAAGGACATCGAGTCGCACGCGCAAAGCAATACATCGCTCAACGAGGACCAGCTTAGGCGGCTGCATATGATCCTCAAGCCGTTCATGTTACGTCGTGTGAAGAAGCATGTCCAGAAGGAGCTTGGTGACAAGATTGAGCTCGACGTCTTCTGTGATCTCACGTATCGCCAACGGGCGTACTACAGAAACCTGAGGAACCAGATCAGCATTATGGATCTGATCGAGAAAGCGACTCTTGGTGACGATCAAGATTCGGGTACGCTCATGAACCTTGTCATGCAGTTCAGAAAAGTGTGTAATCACCCCGATCTCTTCGAACGCAGAGACACAAGGAGCCCGTTCTTCTCCGGCTATTTTGCTGAGACCGCATCGTTCGTCCGCGAGGGCAACAACGTTTCTGTTGGTTACTCAACTCGAAGTCTCATCGACTATGAGCTGCCACGCCTCGTCTGGAACGACGGTGGGCGACTCCACAAGCCTGGGAAAGACAGCGAACAGGCCGGTTTCAGAAACAAGTACATGAACCAGCTCATGAACATCTGGACCCCAGAGAATGTTCGCGAAAGCATGTCTGGAAAGGATGCGTTTTCATTTTTGCGCTTTGCGGATGTCAACCCGGAGGATGTCTACAAGGCTAGTCATCAGGATATCTTCACTCGGGCCGCTGATCTCGTGAAGAAGGACAACCGCCTCGGCCACCTCAAGGTTGTCTATGATGAACCCGGCGAGGAGAATTTCACTCCCTCTCACGCATTGTTCCAGATCACGGCCCGTGCGGATCGCAAGCCGCTTGCAGACGTCGCAGGTGACGGTATCCTTCGAAATATGATGAACATCTCACGCTCGCAATGGCAGGCTTCTGGGCTGAGTAGACTGGAACAAGCTGCGCTACCAGGTGCAACAGCTCCTCCCATCGAACTCTCGTGTGAAGGTACGCGAGGCCCGATTGTCGAGCGCGAAGACACGCTCTTCAACGGGCGTATCCGAAAGAACCTCCATGGGCCCAATGCGATCGAAGAGAAAGCCTTGGTGGAGCAGAAGATTCCCTTCGAGCTGTACCCTCGACCTGCGATGCTCCCTCAACCTGACAACGAAAAGCGAAGGTTCACAAACATCACTGTCCCGAGTATGCGTCGTTTCGTTACGGACAGTGGCAAATTGGCCAAGCTTGACCAACTATTGACCAAATTGAAGGAGGAGGGCCATCGTGTGCTTCTTTACTTCCAGATGACGAGAATGATCGACCTCATGGAAGAATACCTTACGTACCGCAACTACAAGTATTGCCGACTCGATGGGTCCACTAAGCTTGAGGATCGCCGAGACACCGTCGCCGACTTCCAAACGCGTCCGGAGATCTTTGTCTTCCTGCTCTCCACTCGAGCTGGTGGTCTTGGCATCAACTTGACTTCTGCCGACACCGTCATCTTCTACGACAGTGACTGGAATCCCACCATTGACTCGCAAGCAATGGATCGCGCTCATCGTCTTGGACAGACCAAACAAGTTACTGTTTACCGTCTCATTACTCGCGGCACTATTGAGGAGCGTATTCGAAAGCGAGCATTGCAGAAGGAGGAGGTGCAACGTGTCGTCATCTCGGGTGGTGCATCCAAAGGCGTGGACTTCAGCGGACGCCGCCCCCCCGAAAATCGCAATCGCGATATCGCCATGTGGCTTGCCGACGATGAAGAAGCTGAGCTTATCGAACAGCGCGAGAAAGAGCTCGCTGACAGCGGCGAACTTGACAAGGCTGCCAAGAAGAAAGCCACTGGCAAGCGGAAGCGGGAAGCCGTCAGTTTAGATGAGATGTACCACGAGGGTAAGCCACATTCAAATCCAGGTTGGTCATGCGATACCTGTGCTAATAGAAGCTCCAGGTGAGGGTAATTTCGATGACGGCACTAAGCACTCCGGCACCGCTACACCAGATGTACCCGTCGAGGCAGACACGAAATCCGCCAAGAAACGGAAGGGCACGAGCAAGAAAGCCAAGACGGCGAAGCAACGGCTCGCCATGGCCGATGGGATGGTCGACGGCTAAAGCAGCTGTGATGATTTCGTCATATACGAACAGAAGGACAACGGCGTTCTCCAGATATAGCCATGATGATATGTATAAAAGGAGGAACAAAAGGCGTTGCATTGGTGTTCGACTGATATTGGCGGAGGGAGTTATGAGTACAGAAGAGCAGCTGGCAATTCACATACGCCGATTCGCCGGTCTTTCGGAACTTTCGCGAGCAGTCCTGCGTCTGCCGCATGGACGGCGTTCAGTACTCGTCGGATTATCGGACGCAGCTATCTTAGATGGCGCAGTCTTACACGAGAGTAAGCGAGGATCAGATGTGTGCTGCTGTAGGATTAGGACTAGGATTGCTTGATAGAGGCGAAATCTGACCGGCATTGTAAGGCAGTATCAATCACTGCCCGCATAGGTGTTCCTGAGGCCTCAGCTCGGGTCTGACCATGATCAATTTGCTTAATTCCCACCTTCTAATATGTTTTATCGTTGTGCCAAAAGGGAGGGGGTGTTCGGTCTTGTCCTACGGTGTAGTCACCCCATGGGTACGTTCAAGCTGGGGTTCAAGATTACTAGGTACTGACTGGTCCGTAGTGGCCATGGACCTTTCTAGGGAGGGCTGGCCTGCGGCCCTGGCTGGACGAGTAATCTACTCGCCAGCAGAGGAGGACGAATTGCCTTCCCCATGACTGGCGATGCTTATGCAGTGAACGCGCATTTATCTGCGTTCTCTTCTTCTTGTTCACGGTATACACTCTGTAGCTCATCACCCCAGAGATAGAGACAGGTTTCTACCCCAAAACGATGCGTGCCCCTGACGTAGCAAATAGAAGGAAGGAAGGGAGGAAGGCAAGATGCATGGTAAATATAGATAGATAAGGATTATGGATGCATGACTGACCGGACTTCCGTACCTGCAGCCCCGTGCCAACCGAACTGATCATTAGTGTCGGGTGGTCACCCCAATTTTGCTGTGAGTGATCGAGTTTCTGCGTACACGGGTGGTAGGCTCCCGAAATGGATACTTTGTTCTTATAGCCTGGCGCGGGTGTTGACGATAGCAGGGACGCCAGCAGGGACGGCAGCCGTGTACGCCTCGTTTCACGACAGGTGGGAAAGATTGATTAGTCCCAGCGTCACTCATAAGGAGTTACTCAGTCACTCAGTTGACCAGCTGATTCGTATCTTAAAACAGTGACATTTCATACTAAATAAAAGTCTATCTCAGTTGTGCGCCCACCGGTCATACCCGAACCGAGTAGCACATTCAGCTCAGCTTGCGATCACGAATGGATTCGCAGAAGCCCATGCTTCTCGCTAGCCGAGGATCGAGATCCTAGGCTCCGGCTCTATATTGGGCTGCCCAGCCTACGACCCCTGAGTCGCCGCCTTGATGCATGCTTTTTGTCTTCCCCTGATCTTGGTACGTGTCCCGGAACCTCGTTGGTCGCCTATGGCACTGTCACTGTCCAAAGGCGTCACGCCTACTGTGTAAGGCCTGGTCTCCATTCTTACCCCTCACCAATGTTGAAGCACTTTTACACTGCACCAGCAGCCAACATCTTCTTTCGCAGGTAGTCCTTGTAGTCTCCTATCGAACCACTCCATGGCTTAATAGATCGGTTCTCACACACCAAGATCTGCTTCGCAATCTTGTCCAGCAGTCTATTGGGGTAGTCAGTATCATCTCAGTGTCCTAGAAACTACACGTGTGGGTACGACTAACCTGAAGTCGTGGGAGACGACGATGACACCACCAGTGTAGTGATCGATGGCATCGGCCAAGGCGTCAATGGTCGTAATGTCAAGACCGTTGGTAGGCTCGTCGAGCAGAAGCATATTGGGCGAGTCGAGGGCCAACAGTGCGAAGACAATACGACTCTTTTGGCCCTCAGATAGGGTACCCATCAGGGCAGTCTGCGAGCTGCCAGAAACTCCGTATCGGCCAAGTGCCTGTCTCCAGTACTGGTAATCCTGCGACTTCTCCCTATACTTGTCGCGGACAAAGTCCAGAGCACTCTTGGTCAGGTCGAGTTGTTCGGCGCTGTGCTGCGAGTACATGCCGAGCTTGAGATGGGTGTGGCGACGGACAGAGCCCGAAGTAGGTGAGAGCTTGCCTGTCATGAGGCGCAGAAGAGTACTCTTGCCAACACCGTTGGGGCCGACCAGGGCTGTTCGAGAGTCCATGTCGAAACCGAGATCCATGTTGCGGTACAGGTCGTCCTTGGTCTCTCCAGAGTATGAGAACGTGACGTCGTCGAAGGACAGGACAGGCGGAGGCAGCTTGTCAGCATCGGTGAATCTGAACGTGAAGGCTTTCTCATCCTTGACTTCCTCGATTAAGCCATCGGCAACCATCTTGTCGAGAATCTTCTGTCGGGACTTGGCCTGGCGCACCAAGTTGGCGTAGGTACCCGCACTGGCAATGAACTCCTTGATGTGCTTGATCTCGTCCTGTTGCTTCTTGTAGGCGGTCATCTGGTTGATCTCCTGCTCCTTGCGGGTCTTGTTGTAGGAGTCAAAGTTACCACCGTAGTAAATGAGCTGCTGCTTGCGCATATCGACCATGTTGGTGCAGACACCGTTCAAGAAATCTTGCGAATGAGAGACGAGCACCAGAGTCCGCTCCCATTTCTTCATGTATTCTTCCAACCACACACAAGCTTCGAGATCCAAATGGGCAGTAGGGTCGTCCAAGAGCAGCAAGGTGGGTTTGACGAACAGGGCCTTCGCAAGAGCGACACGCATACGCCAACCTCCGGACATGTCCTTGGTCTTTTTCTGGATGGTCGTCTTGTTGAAGCCAAGACCAGTCAGGATCAGCGATGCGCGCGTGGAAAAGGTCGAGGGGTCCATCTTGTCCATGTGCTGTTCTCAAGTTAGCAAGATTAGGTGTGGCTTGACGTAAGAGGGCAGGCATACCTCGTAGATGTCCATCAGGATAGGGTCATCGGGACCCTGTTCCTCGAGGATGGTCTCGGCCAATTTGTCGAGGCGTTCCATCTCCTTGTTGGCTTCGTTGACGACCCAATCGAGAGCACCATAGTCAGACGGCTCGGCGCCTTCGTTCAATAGGTAGATGTCGACATGCTCGGGGATGGGGTATTCTCGCTCCGCAATAGCCTTCAGCAGTGTACTCTTTCCGCAACCGTTCTCGCCCAACAATCCGTAGCGACGACCGAAAGTTAGCTCAAGGTCGGTCTCGTTTAGGAGTACTCGGCCGTGGAATGTTAAGGTGGTGCTGGTGATCTTGACGTCTCTGCTGCTGGGAATGGATGCGAGGACACCGGTTGTGATTCGGTCGGAAAGACCGTGCTTGTCCTTTTGGTCGGCCAGCTTCTTGGCCTTGTCCATGTCACCAGTTGCGGGCACATCGTTGGGATCGGGGGGGGTCTCGTCGCCGGCAGATGAGTTAGCCTTGGATGCGGCCTTGGAGCCGGCCTTGGATCGCGAAACGAGAGTCTTCTTCTCGCCACCGGCCTCGGCCTTCTTGGCGAGTCTCTTTTCCTTGGAGGAGGAAACCATGTTGGCGACGGTTGTTGGCGACGGCAGTAGTTGACGGAGGCAATAGAGGTGAGATGGCGCGTGGGAAAGAGAGGTGGTCGAGTATCAAGTCGAAGCGCAAGTCGAAGCGTGACTTTTTACCCCGCCTCAAAGTTGCTTTCTTTGATTCAGCCACAAGCAAATGTGACTAGATTGTGCCACTGAAGAAAACAACGAATCAGTGGTAGTACGCAGACGTGAAAGTGGCGTCCTTATCAGAAAATACAGAGTTTTCCTGACTTGAGGATGAGGGTGATGACAGCCTGGCGAAAGAGCACAAGAGCTGAAGAGGTGGTGGTTGCAGGATGAAGAGGAAGGCGGAAGGCGGAAGGCGGGGTGTCTGGCGTGTCGTTACGTCGCTGTTGGAATGTAATTTTTGGGCTGCAATCGGCAGTGTGGGCTGTGGCTGTGGCGGCGACACCTTGTTTCATGGTGGGGGGCTGGCGGGGTGGGACTGAGCTAACCGGAGTACCTAGTGGGACTGTCAAATTTTCGCTTTTTTTCACTTTGATGACTCGACCTCAGCCACACGATAACCGATAAGCGCCACAGCTGCCTGTTGACGTCAGAGGCGTCCCTTTCTCCCTTTCTCCCTACAATTGAAGTGGACGTACCTTACCGTGCAGGATTTTCTTCATCGAGGTCCTGCATGACGCTGCCCTACGCTTTATATATATTCCACTTTGGCCTTCATCGGAGAAAGCAGACCAAGGTTTCGCTGGAGCCATATTGGCGTCGAGGTTGAGGGAGAAGACGAACAGATTTCAGCCCTGAGCCGCCAAAGCACGTGCGTGAACGTTATGTTAATTTGCTCGAGGTTACGGCAGAGCCTGAATTGATTCCACATCATCGGTATCATCTCAATCTGCTGGGTAGAGAACACGAAGTCTTCACGGTTCCGAATTTGGAGGTAGACTCATCATGTTCATATGCTTCACTCTCCATGCAGTATTTCCCTATTGTGGGTTGCGCGTGGTCAGGACAGCGCTAGTAAAGGAAGATGAAAAGAAAAGAGAAGAAAATCCTCCGGTCAAGTGCAAAGAAGTTGGTGACTAGACAAATGAGATGTAAGGTACCCTTGAAGAAGAAAGTTCGAACACTCTGCAAGTGGGACAGGAATAGGGGCTAATGTAATAGGGGCAGTCTTGATGAACGCCAACATCGCTTTTTAGGAGAATTGCTGCCGACTGACTTAACGCAGGGCTCTTGCCCTGGCGCGGTCCGTCTGCCTTCTTCCCGGTTCCCCTCGGGCCGCACAATCTCTGCTTCTTTCCTCTCGGAACCGGCTGAGTGATGCCTCGGCATCTTCAAATTTCGATGCGAATACATTCGGTTGGTCTCAGACCAAGGAGTGTCCAAGTAGAGATTACAATGTGAGGTAATATTCTCCAAGGCTGAACCAGGTGAAGGGGCAAAAGAGAGTGTGTGTATTGTTGTTGGCGACAGCCATCATAAGATAAAGAGAGTTACATGAAGTGAGCAGACATTTTCCATAATGCTCCCCAGTCACAGCAAGCGATACGGCAGAGATCTAATCCCGAACTACATGCTAACATCTACCTCTAGACATCCAAAACTAGCAATTGGCTTCATCGTCCTAATTCGCAGCAGCTTGCCCAGCCATGGACTCTGTCGGGTCAACGATGGCCACTGCTTGTATGTGGAGAAATCCTATTCTTCCCCCGCCGCTTGCTTTCGTAAGTGAGCCCGGGTGATTCGCTGCATTTAAACTTCAGCGTAAGGAGACATCGTAACATGTGGCTGTACTTACCATCATTTCCGACGGTGGCCATTGGGTGGTTGATGCTTATCAACTCGACATCCAACTCGCGCGCAACTCTTAGAGCGCGGCAGACGTCTTTGCTGTAGACTGCCGAGGTCATTCCATATTTCGAGCTGTTGACCAACTCTATAGCTTCGTCGTCTGTATTGACCACATATACTTGGAGTGTGGGCCCGAACCCCTCTTCATCGTATATCTCCATCTCGGGTGTAACACCAGTGATGACAACCGGCTGCAACGTATCAGGCGCAAGAAGTTTGACCTCGCCACAAAGAACCCTGGCACCTTTAGCGACTGCTTCTTGGAGCAATCCAAGTGTCCTGGCGGGACCGGCTGGGGTGACGGCGCTCGCCGGTGGAAAGCTCTCGGCCGCCTTCTTGAGCAGCGGCATGAACTGGTCGTACACCTTGGCGTCCACAATGACACGATCGGTGGAGAAGCAAATCTGTACGTGGTGGATGAAGCCACAACGAACGGCAGCATTCGCTGCAAGCTCCAGGTCCGCATCGTCAAGGACCAAGGCCGCTCCCTTTCCGCCGAGCTCCATCAGGACGGGCTTCAGGTACTTCCCAGCTAGAGCCCCTATGCGGGCTCCTACGTTGGCAGACCCGATGAACTCTGTCTTTCGAATATGGGGATGCGCTATCAGTGTCTCGGTGGCAACTGCAGCATCCTCGCGTTGACTCTGGATCACATTGAGTACTCCAGCGGGGAGACCAGCCTCATTGAAGAGCCTGGCAATCGAATGATGTGTATGCGGGAACATCTCGGAAGCCTTTAGTACCACGGTACAGCCAGCCCCTATGGCAGCCACGATTTCCTTGACACATAGAACGACAGTTCCGTTCCATCTACACTCGCAAGCACTTAGTCAGCGATGTCATGACAGGCTCACATGTTGTGTGGGTTGATACTGACGGCACGATGTCCAGGACGGGGCCCAAGGGACGTTTGAAGGTCAAAGCGGTCTGGCCAGGGACGGAAAGAGAGGGAGTCTCCTTCGCCAACGCAGCAGTAAGTCTCGCATTCGTTTCCTCGATGAAACCGATTGCACCTGCCACACCGCCCGCCGCAAACGCATCAGAGCAGTTGATCTCTTAGGCTTGAATCTTTGCTAGTCTGCTTGTATGCTCGAGCATCAAGGCAGCAAATTTCCCGAGAATAGTGCGGCGAGTCTGGACTGAGGATTTCGACCAAGGTTTGAATGCCCGCATGGAGGACTCCACGGCGGCAATGCAGTCCTCCTTACTTGCACTGACGTAACGAACATAGTCAGCCTTTGTCTTGCAAGAGTAATTGGTCACCACCGTCGAGTTCGATGGGCGAAGATCCTGTTGATCTATCACCAGTGGAATACTTTCGAGGTCAGTCATTGTGGTTGACGTTTGGGATTCTTGTTGGTTAACGAGTAAGGTCTGGGTTGCGTAAAATGCGATGTGAGGTGTGTGTCCGACTCCAGACTCTCGACTGCTTCGGCCTGCGATAAGCCTCCTTCATATAGCAGGACGACGGGTTCCTCGGCTCATCCCTTGCTTGAGCTTGGATTCGATTCCTAACGGCTGGTGCTTTCGCTTTCGCTTCTGGCTCATCTGCTGGCCCGGACTTATCACGAGTTCATTCTGCAATCCCCATTCCGATTTTGACTTTACCAAACGACAATACACCAATAAAAGTATGTAACACTCCAGGGATCGTAGTATCTTTCTGACCAAAGGAGAGCTTGATTAGAAATTGAAGGACCCTCGGGACTACCTATATGCCGGCGATTTTTCCTACCCCTGGTTAACCAGAACCAGGATTTGATGTAAGGGAGCTATCAATGTGCTTGAACCAACGAGCCTTGGCAGGCCAACGACGAGCATGCAGAAGGTTTGTTGGTCGTATCAGGCATGTCGCTGCCGGTTGCAGATCTCCAAGCTTCCTCTCCAAACTTCGACGCCAGGTCTTCCAAGCATTCCTCGCACTGCTTTCTCTAGTTGCGTGGCAGCTATCCAACTTGAACGAGCTTGTCCAAGTCTACGCCATAAACTCGAATTTGACCAGCGCATTCCCCCATCGCCCCTAAGACGCAGACTTGCAGGGAGTAATCATGTCCGTTATCCTCGCCGCTCTCACTGTTGCACCAGCAGCATGGTTTCTGTACTCGAGGCTCAAGGCTTTAATTTCATCGCCGAGACTAAACCTGCCGTATGTGAAATTCGAAGGGGATAACTCGCGTTCCAGATATCGGACTCAGAGCGCGACCATCTTGGCCAAGGGATACGCACAGGTGAGTTTCTCCTGAATTACGCCTCCAAGTGGTATTTGACGGGCAGTACATCACTAAAGGCTTGCCATTCTGCATGCGCAACTCAAACGATGTAACACTCCACCAGTCATACTTCAAGTCAGATACCTTGACGAAGTAAATGGGTGCCCGAAGACCGACTCAGTTTCTGGCGTCATATAGACAAGGCAAGTAAATTGTTCCTGTACATATCGTCAATCTGCGGTATGACTATCCTGCTCACTGCTCTTGTGTTACCAGCAATCCATCCTGACCCAGATCGGCGGGCCTGGAATAACTGATGAAGTCAACATGGCAGCGAGGCAGGGTCTTAATCGAGCACTCGGTGAGCTCGATTAGATTTCTTGCAGAGCTTCCAACACTGATCCTTAGGTCTCCATAGCCTCCTTGATCGAGCCTTGGCACAAGGTCTGCCTTGCGGCGTACGCAAAGGAGATGCCCGGGTACTACTGCTTCCCGTAGTCTTACTTGGCTTTCCATATCTGACTCCCAATTGTTTAGACTGGACATCGCTGCAGCCGTATCCGCTAATCGTCAAGACCTTTGCCAGCATGTCTGCCTGCGCCATCATTGGGCCTGAACTTGGAGGGCTCGAGTCGGAGTGGCAGATGCTCTCGATGCGCTACGTCGAGGCCGCGCTCAGCGCTCCCAGCAAGGTGGAAGCGAAATATCCTGCTTGGTTGTACTGGCTTTCGCGATACACCAACGACGGGGTGAAGGCCATGTGGAAATACCAGGCTCGCGCTGCAGAACTCCTCGCTCCTGTCTTGGGAGCTCGCGTCGCCGCCACTCAAGAGCTCCAAGCTGGGCCGCGCAAGAGAGGTGGCAAAGGGCCGCGGAAGTTTGAGGATGGAGTGCAGTGGCTCTACGGCGCGCATACAGCGAGAGGCAACCAACTGACGGCAGAACAGCTACCCCGAGATCTGTTCGTCATCATGACCGCCTCTATTCACAGCACGTCGGGCGCTGGGCTGGCAATCTTGATCGACATGCCTGAGCACCCTCGAGCGCTATCTGAGATTAGAGATGAAATCGCGCGCGTTAAAGCCGCCAACCCGACGTGGACTCGCCAGGCATTGGGTGAACTGCAAATCCTGGACAGCTTCATGCGAGAAGGCGCGCGCTTTCATGCTTTGACTCAATGTATGTGCCACGAGAACAATGAGGACTGTTTCTTGCCCTATCTCCCTGTTGTGAATTGTCTTTCACAGTATAGGTTGTCCTATACATAGTGGGCTTCGTTCGATTCTTTTGGGACTACATGATCATTCGCTGTGTTTGGCTGGTCGTTACCTCTTGGTTTCACTGACCCGAAGCGACAGATACCGCGGTCCAGAGAATACCGACATCGGACTTCACCTTCAAGGACGGCTTGACGATTCCCGCTGGCACGACATTGGCCTTCCCCAGCTTCCGTATGTACATTCAAGTGTCTTGTTTCCCCCTGTCCTGGTAAATTCCTCGCCATGAATCTAGTCTTCCGGCCAGTAGTTACTGACCAGGCCTGTCCTAAAGACCACAATTTCGATCCGGCCGTGCACCCCCAACCCGAATCGTTTGATACTATGCGACATCTGCGGAAGCGGCAGGAACGAACGAACACACACAGGTATCACTTCGCGTCGGTGTCAGATGACATGATGAACTGGGTTGCAGGACGGCACGCCTGCCCGGGGCGTTTCTTCGCCCAAGAGACGCTGAAGCTCATGTTTATCCATCTCCTGACACATTACGAGTTCAAGCATGCAGAAGACACTAAAGAGAGTCCCCGATACCTTTCCAACAATCTGTTCGTTATCGCGAACCCGGCGCTGCCTGTTCTTTTCAGGGAAAAAGAGGTGGTTTCGAAGTAATCATTGATGGTACACAGGATTCTGGGCACCGGACCTAGCATGCGAATAGAGTGGTCTCGCAGAGCAGACTTGTGTGGTAGGGGGAATTACTGCTTAGCTTGCTATTAGATTGAACTAGATCGCGACAGACCAGAAGGCAACAAGCGTAAAGCCATTGCATAGTGGCATTCAGGGGTTACGCTAATTTAGCACATGAACGACTGAGTTGAATAACCGGACTTATGTCTTCCATTCTTCGGCAACACATCGTTGGTCCCAGTACAAAAATATTTCGGTTTCAGCAACTCGGATCACTCCAATCCCTGACACCAACTACATGTAGAGAGTCAATACCATACCGGACAGTTGTTCTATAGTCGTATCACACCTTGAAAAAGAGAACTACCATAATCCGTAGCGCTGGCTTCGGAAAACAAAGACTCTAAGTGTTGAAGCCTATTCGCTCTCTAATGCAGACTTATCTCTTCTATCTGTCCGTTTGTATGCATTACCGTAGCAGATACGGCATGAATGCCGTGTTGGTGAACCACTCCAGCACTCGAGTAACGCTCGAATATGCATCTACGACCCCGGACCGTCTATTTTTTCCACCGGGTCTCGATCCTTTAGCTGCTGCGCTTGGCCAGCCGCCTCAGCTGCGAAGCGGCATTTCCTCCGTATCCGTTCACCATACCGGTAGAAGATAAATGGGAACGGGACGCAGGCTAGAGCCAAGAAGCCCGGAACACAACTTGCCCAATGGATACCGAGACGACGGTACATGATCTAAGCGCACACACGCCGATGGCGGCTGTGTTAGCAGTTGTCTTGGCAGGGCAGGACTCGACATGAGATGAAGTGCGTGGGATGCGTAGTCGGCTTACCGCGGTGAAAAGAGGGAACGCTGCGCCAAAGACGGACCGGAGCATGCCGTTCGCTGCGAGCACGCTAGCCGCATAGATGGTGTATGCATCGACCAGGTAGTTCTGGATGGAGATGTATACGAGAACGAAGCCGAAGCCGAAGGGTGCTTGGGCGGCGATGGACACGAGCCAGTGGATAGAGGGGCTGTCGGTCCAGGCGAACCAGAAAAGCCCGATTGGGATGGCCACACAGCCGACTAGGGACATGGGAAGTCGGATTTCCGGGTCGAAAGACTTCTCGTGGTGGGCCTTGTTGGAATAGATAGTTACGCAGATGGCGGTGAGGATTCCAATGCCAATTCCGGTAGCGAGACCGAGAAATGCGAGACCTCCGATTCCTTGGCCCAAGCCGCGGTACTCTTGGTAGACTATGGGGAAGGCAGCGAAGAACAGATATAGCTAATCTGTTTGTCAGTGGGATTAATATAAAGGGGTTCATAAACAGTGACCTACGGTGCCGTACAGAATGGCCATGTAAACGGTCAACACCAGGACTATGGGCTCATAGCAAAGTAGAACCCAAGGGCGGACCACAGCAGTCTTCATCGTTGCCAGCAACGACTTTCCCTTGTGGTCCATCTTGAGCTTCGAGACATACACGCGGCCAGTAGCTTGCGAGAGCTTCTCCGCACGCCGCTTAAGCAGTACGGGGGCAAACGTCTCGGGCATGACCACAGCCATCGAGAGGCAGCATACGGTTCCCAGGATCGCACTGGAATGCTGGTAAGCACAGAGTATCTTCGTGACCATGACGAAAAGGGGGAAAGGGGAGGGGCGCTGCCTTACAGGAAGCCCTGTATCCATCTCCATCCCGCTGCCTGTCCTAGGAATCCACCAACCACCGGGCCAAGGGCGGGCCCGAACAGAGGAGCCGATGAAAAGAAGATCATGGCCAGGTCTCGCTCTTCATCGGGCCAGATGTCTGCGAGAATCCCTCCTGCAATGGCTAGTGGTGAGGAGCCGAATGCGCCTGCCAGAAACCGCATAATCACAAGACCTTCGATTGTAAGAGTCAAGGCGCACCCCACCAGTGAACAGCACGAAAGCGGAGTACTGAGTCGTATCAGCAGACCACACACACTGGTCATCGGGGGGGAAGGTAACGGACAGTGCATAGGAAAACGGATTTCCTGCCATACACCTCGCTCAAAGGACCCCAAATAACCGGACCGACTGCAAACCTGGAGGGATTGGGGCATCAGCAGACAGTAACGTTACGGAGTATGCAGCTTGAGTCGGACGATAGGGCCGGAGGGGTATCGATACTTACCCCAGGATGAAGGCGGACAGTCCCAGCTCGAATACCTCGTCGCTGATAGCGAATGTCTCCATGACCTGAGCGGGAGAAGCCGTGTAAGCACTTGTGGCGAGGGCGACGGCAAAGTTGGCCATGGACACCAGGCCTGTCCAGATCCACCGCATAGTCGGGCTGAATTGCATGGGGTCTTTCGGGTCACTGAGCGTCCATCCAATGGCGAATGGATCTTCGGCGGTCCCTGAACCAGGGTATGAATAGTTGATGATATGGTCGTCCAGCCAGCCGCGGTCGAACAGGAGGGCATGGTAGGCCAGGCGGCGGCGCGGCGGCAAGCGGGATTCGTCGGTCGTCTCCATTGGTGCTCGCCGGCAAGAAGAAGTCGAAGAGGAGTTGAGGGGACGCGGGGTCGAGCCTGAACAGGTAATGTAGTCAGGCAGTCCGAGACCTCAGACACCTGGATGCTACGCTGGCAGTAGCACCACTGGCAGCGGCATGCATTGATGAAGAGAACCAGAGTCGAAGATATGGAGGCGTGAGGGAGAGTTGACAGTCAGACCGACATCGTATGTCGGGCAGGAGTCATCTATTGGTGAGAAGCATTCCGTAAGGTATACAGGCGCCAATAAGTGAATTACATCGGGCAAACGTCATCAGGCACGGGCGTGCAGTCAGCCTTGTAGGTACTTGACGTGTCCGTGTCTCGGGTATTTTCCAGGGGTATTTCATTTGGTCGGACCAGTTGCTCCGGACAACCAGCCACCAGCCGTATATCGACATGTATCTCACCTGCAGTTTGCTTGAACTGATTGCAGTTGCAGCCGCGCACTATTCCATCATGGTTATTCCCGAGGCACAGGGGGTTCCTGCTAATCAGCACTGCATTGAGTCGGGGATGTTGATGTTCATGTACCCCCCTGCCCGTATGCAATGTAACCCCCAGAATCCATCCCCCCTTTCACCTCTTCCCCGGTGCCGCTTGGAACCCCTGTCCCGGAGACCCCTTCATCAGCCTTATTGTGTAGCCAAGCATGGGTCAATCAGCCCAGTCAAGGTAATCGAGATGGACACTCTAATCCGACGTCTGAACAACCTCGGATGTACCTATACCTTGAGGGGCCGCCCAACGAGCACGTTGAAGAATCCTGCGGAAACCATTCCATATCCGGCTCGTATCACTGCATGAAGGACAGGGGCTTCTCAACGAGTCATATTATACCCTGCGTCTCGGGGCCTACTCCGCGAAGAATGCATATGAGTCTGGTATGGCTGCGTCAGCTGTATGCGAGAGGTTGTGATATTCTATCACAGCTTCGTAACTCTGGCTCTTCCTGAGGTCATTTTGCTGCCATGTCCTGCGTCTGTGGCAATCCGCCGATAAGGTAGCGCCAGCATAGAATGCAGACTTCAGAGTACCATCTGATCCCTCCTCGTCCTGACACCTGCACACCCAACTCTCCCACTTGCACTGAAACACTCAAGCTGTCGACTCCTTCCGTCTACGAAAATGACTGCTGCGCAAATCCGCTCCCTGCCCATCCAAGAGCTCTACTCCCGATGGGGCACCGGCTACGACCAGGGCCGCGTCAACAACATGCAAGGCCTTGATGACACCGAGCTGGAGACCCTGCTTCCCAAGTTCGTCTCCATGCTTGCGCAAAGCCACGACTCGTCCGCCGCCCCCCTCAGAGTCATCGACTTTGGCTGTGGCACGGGACGCAACACGCTCAAGCTGATAGCGATGATCCCCGGCGCCGAGATCATCGGCCTCGACGCCACCCCGGCCTTGTTGGAAGTCGCAGAGCGTCGATGCAAGGAGGCCTCCGCTACGCTGCCAGATAATCTGCGACCAAAGGGTCTCTCCTTCCACGTGTACAACCCCTTGGAAGACAAGACGGGTGGGAAACCACCTGTTGAAGGCCAGGCGCAAGGACTCATCAGCACCTTGGTCATCGAGCATCTGCCTCTTGCAGACTTCTTCAAAATGTGCAGCCAGATCGTCGCGCCGGGAAGGGTATGTCCTTGCGACCAACACTCACGAAGATCTCGCTCGGATTGCCCGCGGAAATATCGTGGATCCGGAGACAGGGGCTCAGCTCTGAAGTGAGAGCTATCTTCACTCTCACGAGGCGGTCAAGGCCGAGGGGGCCAAGTGGGGGTTTGACTTGGTGGAGGTTCAGGACGGCATTCCCAAGGACCCCAATATGGTAGGGGCCATGCGTGGACATTGGGATGGCGTAAAGTGCTGCGTGGGCTTTGTTTTGCGTAGACACGAGTAGCGTACATGTTGATAATCGACAATTTTGGCGAATACGCAATCTTCTTTTCTGTTTTAGTCAAGTCCAATGGAAATATCGTGTGTGTCAGCTGACTGACTAGAGTTTGTACCTGTCTAACAGACGCTGCAACTCTCTCAAGCAGGAATTCCAAATCACCACACTCAAAGTCTACAACCTATGCGATGGCAGTCAGGTCTCTTCCAGCACCCTCCCATAGAAACGGATGGGATAGCTAAGATGGGCCGTGTTGAACGCGGAGACGGTGTTCTGACATATTCAAGTTTACGTTGCGTATAGAAAAGCGGGGGAAATAATTGCAGATCATTGTCTGCGCAAGGGCTACTCGGGAATAAGGTACAGACAACTAGGTATTCCTTCATAATGACGGTATTTTTCAGCAGTCGTCTACCTTGATCACAAACTGCTTCAAGTACAGGTAATGAGGCAGGTTCTCCGCAACAGGCTTCCGGATCAGCGTCGCCCCCTGCTCCCCAAACTCCTGAACCCACGAATCGTAGTCCTCCTCCTCGGATCGACGGGGCTGCATTCTCTATCAGTATCCATGCCCAGATCAACGGCATCAAGAAGGATTGGAGAAAGACTTACCTTGCTCTTTCGAGCTCTGAGCCCCCGACTCTCGATACCATCCGACCCCCCGAACCGGCACACCCCCCCAACCGGCACAGCCAAACCCCACAACCACCACCAAAAGTCCCCTTACTCACTTACACGGATTACAGCCCCTTTTGAGGGTAACTAGACGTTCTTTAGATGGTTAGATAGCCCTTTTCTTGGGGTTTAGCGGAATATAGATTATTTAATTGCTAGGCCATCAGCATCGGCATTTAGCAGCCTCCGTGCCCCGCCCTTAAATGCCTCCGCCCACGTATACAGAGCATGATGTGGTGGATGCCTACCTAGACGTCACAAATAATGGCATGTCTGTGAGAAAATCCAGCCAAAAATACGGCGTCCCGGCCAGCACGCTGTCAGCACGCATAAGGGGGAGAGGGACTAAAACGGAGGCTCACACCACCGAGCAGAGAATTTCTCCTGAGCAAGAAAGCAAGGTAGCAGCCTGGATATTGCGCCAGGAGACTTTGGGGCTTGCCCCCTCTCACTCAGCCGTCAGGGGAATTATGATAGAACTCCTAAAAAGAAAGGGGGATTTCGCACTGCTTGGGAACCACTATATGGACAGCTTTAAACGACGCAACCCTATCATTCAGACTAAAATTGGTAAGCGAATGGAATCCGCTCAGTTTAAGGGGTTTACCCCTAAGTCTGTGAACTGGTTCTTCAATATCTTGGAGGACTACGGCTGGATAAAGCCAGAAAATACATACAATGTCGATAAGGGCGGCATCATGTCGGGTTTTGGTAACTCTTTTGAGCCCCCTATCTTTATAGTTAATTAATTATCCTTATAGGCAGTGATTCCCTAATTCTGGGAAGTTCTGAGACGAGGAAATCTTTCCTAAAGAGCCCTCAGGGCCGCTCGTGGACATCTTTTATTGAGACCATTTCAGCTACCGATAGAGTGCTCAAACCAGGCCTGATTTTCAAGGGAAAAGATCTCCAAGCGCAGTGGTTCCTCGAGGAATTCCAGAAGATAGCCGACTGGTATTATATAACGTCGGAAAATGGCTGGACCAGTAACGATATCGCCTGCCAGTGGCTTGAGCACGTTTTTATACCATAAGTGGATGAAACTCGTGGCCAGGAGCAGTGGGAACCAGTCCTTTTGATCCTAGATGACCATGGTAGCCATACCTCCGTACGTACACTAATTTTTTCTATTTTATTCACTGGTTGTTTGATTTATGCCGATTTGAATAACAACTGACTATAGAAAAGGATGAATTTATGATGCGGTGTTATTTTGTCAACATCTTGCTGTGCTTTTTCCCAGCACACACTAGTCACAGAATGCAACCACTGGATAACGGCCCCTATAACTCCCTCAAGTCTTACTACCAGAGATTCCTCACCCAGTTAAATTCTCTGACTGATTCCTCCCCTGTTGATAAGATCAACTTTATCCGCTATTATAGCAAGGCAAGGAACATAGCATTTACGTCAAAAAACATCCGCTCGGGCTTCTGAGTAACGGGGTGCTATCCAATTAGCCACAAAAAGTGTCTAGACCATCCAGAAATATAAAAAGACAAGCGGAAGACCCCCGAGCCGGAAGAACAGGAGGACTCGGAGCCGGAGGACCAACAGACCCCTACCACGAGCCGGCAAATCCAGGATTTCGGAAAGAACCGTTCCCCAGCCACTCGGCTGAAGTTCCGGAAGATCTCTCATGCCTTTGAGAACCAGGAGACGTAACTGGCCATAAAAGACCAAAAGATCAGGGCCCTGGAGGCTGAACTGGAACGGCTACGGCCCAATAAAAATTTTTTTTTTTCCAAATCCTAATAAAAAGTTCATAATAATGATAGGAATACTAGCCCAGGGTGGTGATCCGTTAGTTCCGGTTGCTGTAGAGTCTTCTTCTTCTTCTTTAGAGTCGGAGATTATTGAAGACGAGGGTGAGGAGGACGAGGAGGTTGCGGACGCTGAAGAGGCTGTAGAAGCCCCTGCTACAGAAGCCCAGATGACTAGATCCGGGCGGTCAATCCGGGCGCCGGCTAGATACGTCGATTGAGCAGCCAAAACACCGCAGAACGATAATTTTGCTGATTTTTTTGACCTTATACAGCCTCAAATGCGTGTAAGTGAGTAGGGGGGTCTTTTGGTGGTGGTGGCGGAGTTTGGCTGTGCCGGTAGTGGGGGTATGCCGGTTCGGGGGGTCGGATGGTAGCGTCCAGGTGAAACCCAGTCCAGCTGGCGAAGACCTGGGCCGCATGATCATCGTCCTCCCTGCTATCCCACTGCAGCATGCCCCGCTGGTAGTCCAGCCCGATGTATCTGCAGTAGGCCTGGACGACCTGTTCGGGCTGCTGCAGTAGATCCCCGGCGTCGATGAGACAGGGCTGTACCCCCCTGCTCCCCCTGCTGCTGCTGCTGCTCGCCGTTGGGCATCTGCGAAGCGATGACGCCCTGGCGCACCAGATAGTCGAACATGCGGCGGAGCTTATAGTACCCCGCCTCGGAGGCGAGGAAGAACCGCTACCCCGTCTGCTCGCGCCTGGCCGCCGTCGACGTCAGCCGGTACAGGCTTGGGATGCTCTGCTGCGGGTGCCGGATCAGAAAGGTCCACTGGAAGCGTTGCAATATGTTATATTTATACCTAGCATATATTACTACCGGTAACGACGTACGGTTAAAGTTAGGTAAGAATTAAGGTCGGGTTATAAATAAGGTTATAATTGTCACGGCCCAGAGCACCGCTCATGGTTGGTGCCATGGGCTGGGTCTGTGGGTCCTGGGATGTGATCCTGGAGGAAGATGGAGACGATGAAGCGTTTGAGGGAGATTTGCTGTGGGTCAAAGCGGCCCTTGATCGCGTGTTTGGCTTGCTCTGGCCCCCTCGTGCCTTGGTTCTCTGTTTCTTTGGTTCTTTCTTTGGGGGAAGGTTATTGGTATTGGGGGATGTTTGGATAGGTTGGGCTGGTCTTCCAGTCCCTTCAGAACTATCCTGATGTTCTGGAATGATAATGGTACTTATCGTCACAGTGTGTTGGACAGAATCAGTAGTAATGGTAGGTGGGATAATAAAAGGATAATAAAGTCTTGGGATAGGTGGGTGTTCGGAGACACTGCACCTGTCACTGCTAGAGGCAAAACTCCTTACAGTGGTGATCTAAAGACAAGGCTTATAATCTGGTATAGAGGAGTCTTGATATTATGTCACAGCGAGCGTACTAAGGAGCTGGGACATGGCCGGCAGCAAGCAGCTATTACTCTATTGACGAGAATATCCAGACTAGAGAGGAAAGGAAGAGAGAGAGAGAGATAGGTATAGTGGGAGGTTACCCTTTTAAGGGGATCCTCTGGTCAGATCCTTCCCCTATTGGGAGGTATCCGCTTGTCATGTGGGAAGGTCTGTGCAGGCCGCCACAATAATTAAGGTTATAATTAAAGTTAAGGTTATTTAAGAATATGTCTTATATACGTTATAGTAATAATATGCTAAGCATAACGTAGGTCACAAGCGAGCGGCAATTACAAGCGAGCGGCAACTTTTCACCAGCCACCCAACCTTTCAATCAAGGCTCCTAATTGATCAACCAACAATAATGGCATTGCGTTATAGCGAATCAGACTTACAGCTTGCTGTCCAAGCTAAGCGACGCGACCCTCATATTACCATTGGCAAGCTTTCTAAGACTTTCCATGTCCCATACAATACCTTGAAGGCTAGAATCGCCGGCCGACCATCACGACGCGATAGCATGCCTAATTCTTTGAAACTTACGGTTTCTGAAGAGAATGCCATTTGTTCCTTCATAATCGACCTGGATGCGCGAGCATTTCCGCCCCAGTACACTTATGTTGAAGATATGGCAAATCAATTGTTGGCGGCGCGCGGGGCTGGACGCGTTGGAAAGAACTGGACAGCAAACTTCATCAAACGTACACCAGGCCTCCGGACGCGTTTTCATCGGAGGATGGACTACGAGAGGGTCTTGAACGAAGATCCGGACGCGTATCGCGCGTGGTTTCGCCAAGTTGCGGCGGCAATCGCAAAACATGGTATCCAAGACGCGGATATTTACAACTTTGACGAGACTGGGTTTATGATGGGCATTATTGGGTCCGGCATGGTCATTACAAGCGCTGAAAGACGTGGTAGGCCTAGACAAGCCCAGCAAGGCAACAGGGAATGGTCTACAGCAATTTCTGCTGTCAATGCTGATGGTTGGGTGGTCCCGCCGTTCATCATTCTACAGGGCAAAACCCACCTCGCGTCATGGTATCGCGACACAACATTACCACGCGATTGGAAGGTAGCCGTGTCCGATAATGGGTGGACTACGAACGAGATTGGGTTGGAATGGATTCGGCATTTCGACAAGTATACCAGACCGCGTATGACTGCCGGTAAACGCCTCCTCATCCTAGATGGTCACGAAAGCCACCATTCCCAGATCTTTGAGAGATATTGCCAGAACAACAGCATTATTACCCTTTGTATGCCTGCCCACTCGTCACACAGGCTCCAGCCTTTAGATGTCAGTTGTTTTAGCCCGCTCAAACGAGCGTACGGTCGCATGATTGAGGATCTCATGTGGCGTCATATAACCCATATTTCGAAAGAGGACTTCCTTGCAGCGTTTTGTGAAGCACACAACGCTGCTATGACGCCAGGGAACATTCGAGCAGGTTTCAGTGCCACTGGGCTTGTTCCTTTTGACCCAGAAAGTGTCATTTCGAAACTGGATGCTGTCGCTGTCGTACGAACACCGTCGCCAGACCCCAATCTGCCACCCACTACTTGGACTTCGAAGACGCCTACCACCATCAACGAAGCGGTCAACCAATCGGTTCATATCCGAAATCGAGTCAGAAACCACTAGGGAAGCTCACCTACATCAATAATTGATGCGTTGAGCTCGTTTTCAAAGGCTACATACGGTCTTATGCATAAGGTCGCTTTGGTTGATTCCCGGGTCCGCGAGCTAGAGGAGGCCAATCACCTACTAAGTAAACGCCGGAGGACAAAAAACAAACGTCTAGTGAAAGGAGGAGTACTTTCCATTAAAGATGCAGTAGGTCTCCAGGCTGTAAAGGATGGTAGTGAGCTGGCAAGACAGGAAATGGGTGAAGGTAGTCGTCATCCGAGGAGGGCGGCAGCGCGTGAGCGACGTTGTGGCGTTTGCGGCAACACTGGCCATAATGCGCGAACTTGTACAATAGAGATAGAAACGTCTGAAGAAGAAGAATCCGATTGATTAGATTGAATTAAATGCGTTGTGGTCGAGTTATTTGACATGTTGGTTAGAAGATTGGTGAAAAGTTGCCGTTCGCTTGTAATTGCCGCTCGCTTGTGACCTACGTTATGCTGAAAATATCTAATACCTCACTAATAATTAAAATTATAAGCTCTCTATCTTAGCCACCGCGGAACTAAATCTTACTACCACCGAAGTGTAACTTCGTTTATCTTCGCACCACTTATAGCACGCCCACCTCGAAAGCGCAGAATCACCATCTCGACATTTTCTACCGTGCAGTAGACAACTTCATATAATAATTAGTTCTCCTTAAAAAGAAGTGACTTACTAGTAATTAGGCTATTGATTTAGAGGACGATTCTGAAGACTCGCAGGTGGCCTTCACCACTGCCGCCTTAGCAGTCGACCGGAAATGAAAACCGGACATGCGCCGATTGGCTCGTTGCGGAATCATTGGGGCCCGCTCCACGTGCAACTTCACGCGGCGCTCTGATCATCAGCTAAGAGAGCCACCCACTGTGAAGCTGGTGACGACTGGGGGTTTGAAATCGAACTATGGCGATAGTTCAATGAGGATGCCCAGGTTGAATCAGAACCAAGCTGTAACACCGGCAATACTATAAAGAAACTGGCTAACATAGAGGGAATGAGTTCACCGAATCATGGCAATTGGACCATCGTGATAGCAGTCAGCAAAGTGAATCTTCAGAAAAAAGGAACTCGATGCAATGAATATGGTATCTAACACAAGCAACACATAATCCTCAAAGGGGACAGGCAGCCATCAAGGCCATCCCATCGCATCCCATGCACTGTCTAATGCCATCATGACTCGTCTCAAGTCAGCCTCGCCGTCTAGGTACCCACAGACCAAATCCCAGGAGATGAACCTCCAGCGCCGATGAATGCGATATCACCCATGCATATCTATAGAAAGCGGTAAAGCGAAACACTCCCTGCGACAATGTTTGACTTCGACAATAGACCCCACTACGCGAACCTGACTTCGTTGAACATCCCGGCTCTGACCTGGATCAGGCTGACCAGTTCCAGGAGAAACGACTGATATATGATGACATTAGTGATGATGTGCGAGACCGAAGCCGTCTTCTCATCTGGCGGGGTTTCCGTCTCGGATTCAACCTCTGATTGAGCCTCGGCTTCGCTTTCATCCACGTCAAGCTGGTCCTCGAGGGGATCATGGTTGTCTTCGCCTTCCCGGCTCGGATTTCTCTCAATATCGCCATTACTATTGACCTTCTTGTTGAAGTTCAGTGGAATAGGCTCCACCTTCTGTCCAGGTAGGCCAACTTTTCTGGCCAGGATCCCCTGATCGACTGCGGCAAAGGCAGCAGCTTGACTTGCAACCGGGCTGTCTCGCTCATCAGAGCCAAAACCGTCATGCTTGGTACTAGGCGAAAACGAGCGAGACGGACCAGTTTTGCGAGGCGTATCATAGTTGAGAGGAAACTCTTTGGGCGGGACAGGGACTGGTTTGGAGGTGGGTGTAGACCCGGCACCTGAGCTGCGGTTCGTGTCTCTCCGTCCGCGAGGACTGCGTGATCGAGTGGGAGTGCCCAGTTCGGACAATATCCTCTGAGCGAAACTCTCAAGCCCACTAGGCCTTGCCGGAGACGCTGACCGTGGATCTGTCGCGCTTGGCTGGTCTGGTCCAGGGGTCCTTGTGTTGGAGCCGGAGCGAACATTGGGTTGATTCATAACGATCGCGTCAGCGGTTTGGAACGCCTCACGACGCTGTTGCAAAAGATCTTCGAATCTCGGGATCGTGTCTCGGAAAGATGCAACTTGGTCAGCGAGTGACTCTAAAACGGCGAGGATGCGGGGCAAGGTGGAGGGCTGCCACTGCGGCCGTCGCCGACACCTGCTCACAGCCTGTAATTTCTCGATCTCACTGAAAGAGGGCGAGCTGGGATCCAACAGCGGTGGTTCAGTCTCATTGGTTTCCTCGTCGAAGACATATTTCCTTGGATGACGCAGAAGCCAACCCTCTAATGATATATATCCGCAGATAGCCAGGTCCATGATTGTCTCGGTGACGGACAGGTTTGTCTCCACGGGATTCATAAAGAATTGCTGAACAATGTCGAGAATATTGTGCAGAAGAGGATCATCGGGACGCAGGGTATGCGGTGGAACGTCTCGAGGTGCGCCAGGCAGGCTATCCGGTATGGCAGGAAGTTTGTGGTTATTGGTCGATACTTTCGGTGCCACCAGCTTGAGTGAGCAAGGGTGACCTTCCACCCGAGTCATTGTGTCTTTCAATATACTGTCGTAGACTTCGTCGAAATTGTCCCGTCCGCCAACTGATCCAGCTAATGTCACAAGAAAATCGACTTCTTGCTGATGAGCTCCCACAGTCCGATGCGCCGTATTGCCAATAACACCTTCGGTATGAAGAAGGGTGACGATCGCGTATCGGTGATGCCGCTTAAGGATCGCCGCTACGAGTTGCAGCGTCACACATACTGTCTGTTCGTTTTGGCTTTTAAGACACGACTGGATTAAATCGACCAGGTTGAACAGTAAGGGCGAATAACCGGATTCGACTTTAGTTGCCATCATACTTGCGAGGTCCACAGACTTGCGCTTTCGAGCAGCGCTTATAGCAGGCTCTACATACGGTCGAACTGAAGATTCCGAACCCGGAAGCGCGAGCAAGTAGTGCAGAATCAGATTGATCATGTCGGGATGGTCCAGTGACTCTAAAATGCGTCTGAGGTAGGTCAGAACTGCCACCGACGAGCCACCATCCACATCAGAGGACTCTAGAAGCGACGGGTATCTGCCAAGTTCAGTCAGTCTACATCCCCACGATGGCACTCCACGAAACCTACAATAATTGCTGGAGAAAAATGACCTGGAAGTGTTCCAGAAGGGTGGACTTGACTTCTACAGATCGACAATGGTTCAGAACATCCTGCCAGAACAGGAGATGTGAGAGAAACGTGTCCAAGTGTAGTTGAAAGTCTGGACTGCATGAACTGATGATCTCGAATGTTGAGGCCGGATGCTGGTAGTCGGAAAAGGCGAGAACAGGTGGTAAGTCTTGTGGTGGATGATCAATGACCAGCTTCCGGCTAAGCTGACTGTACAATGCGCCCAGGCCTGTGGCCATCAAAGTAGACAGATCGCTTTCGACAATCCATTGCTCAAGGGCGACTGAGTTCGAGGCCGCTTCAATGATGTATAGGAGCCCCGTCCGGGCAAAGTCTCCAACTTTGCCCTCATGGTGGATATAGTCCATCAAGAGGTAAAACAGTGGGAAGTCATGCTTCTGTGTTCTCCCGGCAAACTTGTCTTTCCGATCTTTGAGTTTCTCATTCTGTGCTGCCGCGTCGGATTGGGACTTGAACCAAGCAGGGAGGATCTCGGGCTCGAGCCTGATCTTGGTGGTGATGTTGAAAGCCAATTCAACAACCCTGACTTCAGTATCGGAGCCCAGCCGTATACTATTGGCACCGGTAATGCGAACAAGGAGGTTGGTCAAGCTGGCGGAAAAGGCATCGTTCTCGACGAAGGCTTCCTCCTCGCTCTCGATCAACGTGGCGAAGAATAGCACGGCCTCCCGGATGATCCACTCATTGTATGAAGTCGTGGCTATCTTGGCGATCGGGGTGTATATCTGTTTCGTGGCGCAAAAGGAAATGCACGGATGCGGCAGCGGCCGACGGGATTCGTTGGCGAGGATATTGGTCAGCTCCTGGAGGCGGATCTCGAGGTTCTCGGCAGCATCGACATCGCGAGCGAGGTTGGAACAGTTGCGCCATATTTGCTAGGGCTACGAGTCAGCGGTCTGTGTGGTGACACGGGCGACCGACGAACGTACCAGCAGCTGGCTGTACTCCTTCTCGAAGCGCTGGCGTCGCCTGACGGGATCCCGCGCGGCATCCTTGGTGGAGTTGCCCGACAACGGGGTGTTTGCTACGAGGCGCAACCACTGCAGCACCAGTCAGCATGTCGGACAACGGGAGGGTAACCAGCTGGTGGAGGTGACCGACAAAGTCCATTTCGTCTCCGGCGGCATCGCTCGCGATGGTTGTTGGAGAGCGCTAGCTGGCACTGGCATCAAGTCAAGCCTGGACTGGCAACTGGGTCAGCAGTCAGTCAGTCGCATTGATCAAGATTGGAATCGTGTCTGAGATGTTTCCACCGGGCGATTAGCAGTCTAGGGGTGACCCCTGTAATGCAATGCACTCAATACTCAATGCATGAACAGGTGTGGCTTAGAAGAGCGGGTGGGTGGCTTGTGGCTGAAGCTGTCAGAACTGTGGCTTACGCATGAGCCCACATGCAAGCGAAAGGGCTGACGGCGGATTGTGGCTCCTCAACCCATTTTCCAGCCACAATGACGGATGGGTCACGGACCAGGGTACAAGGTACCTTGGAGCCCAACTAGTACCCGTTTGTACCAGATTCGTACCCAACTGGGATGATAGCTACTTCTGGGATGGGGACACCACCCATCCCTTCTTTCAATCAAGCAACTTCCAGAATACAGACCAATAGCCACCATTCGTGACCCTGGTCCTTATTCTGGATACCGCTACCACAAGGCACAGGATCGTCTCATCGCGTAACTCATCGCTACATAAGGTATTCATTCCCGTCATTCATATTTCTATCTCTCATGTCTACTGTTGCAGGCTTTCTCCGCCACGCGGGGTGTGACATATTCTATGCCATACCACTGCCGTGGTGAGCGTGGGTTGTCTATCTGCGGACTACCTAGACAAGCACTGACTGCTCCGGCAGGTCTCCCGTTCCTCTAAACGACTCATTCATTCGAGGATGAGGTAGGAATCCAGTCCGTTTCAAAGAGCTGATATTCTGTCGTATGGCCTTCGCCACAAGCATTTTGCTAGCAGCAGTTGTATCACTCTTCCATCCGCACGTGAACGCGCCCTGTTCCTGGTCGAGGAAGAAATACAACGGCCACAGCGGATGGCCTTTGCCCTGCTGCTGGACGAAATGTCGGAGACAGGGCCACCACTGCGCCGAGTGAAGAGGTCGAAGGATGCATCGGAGTTCCTGACTTAGCAACTCCCACAGGCCTGCGAGATATATGCCGTCCATGATTGTTGTTGTCACTTCGGCTGGATCGTCAATGATATGCGCGTTTGCTGGAGAGATGATGCCGCCGCTGCTCAAGACTGTTTGCGCGACCTGTTCCACATCGCAAACAAATATCCACTCATTCTGCCGACTGCGACACATGATGCCGGCCTCTACGGCACCGGCCACGACCCTCCATATATAGTCGCGGGTGTTCGTAACGCCCTTGGTCGGCGACCCGATGATATAGCCGGGCCGAACAACGCGAAGTCGATGACCGCCAACACTCGCAAACTCGTTAGCAAGGCTGGAGACAACGAGTTCCGAGACAAGTTTGCTCTGAGAGTAGCCTGTCGAGTTGGCCGCTTGCCTGATCCGGACGCATTCCGACGATTCCTCTGCTGGACTCAAACGCTGCCCGCCGGAGACATAGACGATATTGATTGGACATGGGCAATCGCAAACAGCCCGTAGGATCTCTGTGGTCGAGGAGACGTTGACGGGCTTCAGTTTCTCGTAGCACAGGTTGTATCGGACCAAAGCGCCGTTGTGGATGATGGTGGTGATCCTTCCGCTAGTCAGGTTCTCCCAGTGCTTCTGGTCCAGGCCAAGTTGCGGTTGAGCCAAGTCCCCCGTCCAAACGACCACTCTTTCGTCCCATGCACTGTCCCACCGGTGCCCAGTGGCGAGGAGAGCCTGTCGCAGACGTCGAAACCCGTCTTGTTCGCTGCTGGCTTGGACAAGGACGTAGAGGTAGCGCAACGTAGGCTGTAAGAGCAGCTGACGAAACATTTCGATGCCAAGATAGCCGGTCGCTCCAGTTAGAAGGGCATTCTTGACGAAATCAGGAGACCCCTGGATGCCACCGATGACCGAGCTAGACTCCCGACGCAGCCGCTGAAGTAGTCGCTCGGTAGTTTCCCTCACCTCTTTCTCGAGGTCAACTGCCAGCACTAGGTCGTCCAAAGCTGCCGCCTGAACAGTCTTGGCCAGGGATCGAACGCTGACTCCGTCTTTGCTCAGATGCTCGATGCTCACTTTCGCACCATGTTCAGACTTCAACCAGGTCAACAGCGTCATGGCCTGGATGGAATCTATCCCGAGTCTGTCGAGTGGGACATCACGATTCCGGATCATGTCCAGAGTGAGGAGATCAGCTAAGAAACTACTGATAGCGGCTGCAAGTGTCTCGTCTGGGACAAGAGGAGATACATCAGGCGCAGCGAGCGAAGAACATCTGATTGCACCTGGAAGTGAACATAGCAGCTCGTGGATCTTCTTGCGGTCGCTTTTCCCCGAGCCCGTTTGTGGGATTCGCTCAATGACCAGCAACAGCGAAGGCACCATGTAGCTGGGGAGTTTCGAGCCCAGTGTCAAGTCGATTTGTGGAGACTCCAGCAGACGAAATGGACCGAATGCTTGACTTTTCAAAGTATTGCCATTTGCAGCGGCGCTCCCAGGCTGCAGTACGCCCGCGAGCCGCTCCGCCAGCGGTCCCGAGCGGGGATACGCAGCAACTGCTCGTGTTATCGTCGATGGAAAGGAAGTGGTCAGATGGTATTCAATCTCCATCAGCTCGACGCGCTGGCCGTGGACCTTCACCTGTTGATCTGACCGCCCAACAAAAACGAGCAAGCCGTCCGGATCCAGGTATGCCATGTCCGCCGTTCTGTAGAACCTGCGCGGTCCCTCATAACCTGGATAGGTAAAGGAACCATCCGTACTCCATCGCAGGTCCTCCACGAAAGCGGCTTGCGTACGGACGGGATCCTTGAAATAGCACCGTGATAGAGTCGGCCCTTCAACCACGACCTCACCGGTCTCGCCAACGGAGGCCAGCCTGTGCGGATTTTGCGGATTGACAATCCAGCAGCGCGCTCCGTCCATGGCGCGACCAATTGTTGCTGCGGGCTTCGTGTGTCTGTCCTGAAACTCATATGCGGTGCAATTGCCGCTCTCAACTGGGCCGTAGCAGTTGATCAGGCGGACATGACCGAACCATCTTTCCAGATGCTCCTCTTGCACGGCCTCTCCAGCCAGGACCAGAGTCTTCAACGTGGGCACTTGGTGCGGGTAGAGGAGGTTGGCGACCGTTGCTGTGAGATCAGCCCAGTTCACCCGCGTCTGGTTGATGAAGCCGGCGAGATTGGCGCGGCGGTCGTCCTCACTGGGGATGCAGAGACAGCCGCCCCGTATGAGAGTGGTGTAGATGTCCATGGTCGAGACGTCAAAGGTATAGGCTGCGAACTGGAGCACGCGACAGCTCGAATCCACGTGGAGGCTTTTGGCGTGGCTCTGGAACAGCGTGCATATCGCTCCGTGTGGTTGTACCACTGCTTTCGGCCTTCCTGTCGAGCCCGAGGTGAATAATATGAAGGCTGCATTGTCCGGTGTCACGCTCGACATCGGCGCAGTAGGTGAATGCGGCTCTGCTGGCGGAAACATGTCTTCTAGCTGAACCTTTGACGTTGGCACGCAAACAGCCGCATCTACAAGACCGTTGAAGCGGTTGACCCACTGCGCCGAAGTCAGGACTACCGAAACCTCCGCAATATCAACGATAGTCTTCAGCCTGTCCGTCGGATGTGCCCCATCCAACGTAACGAACGCACTCCCGGTCTTGAGAACGGCGAGCTCGGCGACAACAGCTGCGAATGACTTGTCGAAACAGATGCCAATGGCCGTCTCTGGTCCCGTCCGCTGGGGATACTCCCGTTGAAGGTATGCCGTCCCACGAACAGATCGCCTCGGCATCTGGCGTAGCGCGGGCTCGAGACGCGATCATCTCGTGGACACAGGAGTCGACTGCGGGTGGATAATTGCGGTTCAAGCTCCGCAGCTGCTGTCGGTCTCTCTCGCTCAGCAGATCCATCTCATTCACGGACGTAGATGGCCGAGCCGTCAAGGAAGTGATCTCGATGAGCGCTTTGTTTAGGGTCGCTGCCACGTTCTGCGCAACTGGTGTCTCGATCCCAGCGCCATATATCAAGCTAAGCTTCGGCAGCCCACAATGGAAGTCTGCGTCGACCACGAAGGCAAGCTGACTCGGCAAGCGAAACTTGGCTTGTTAGCTCATCCGCTTGAAGAAAGGGGGAGGAGGAAGTGAGAGCTTTCTTCGCTTAGTGGACACTTACCTGATTGGACGTGTCGGCTGCTGGTGTGCCCCTGTGGTCGTGTCTTTCTTCATCCGCACCATGGTAGCAGACACCCGTATTGACGGCAACAGAAGTAGCTCCCCTCGAAATCCCTTCGGACGAGCAACGATAGCATCCTTGATGTTCTCCATGTAGCCCAGGAAAGGACTTGACTCCTCCATCAGACAAGTGAAGTACGACGAGGACTCGGTTGCAGCGATAGAGTCCAAAACTGCAAACGTGACACTGTCACTGCCAACATATCGACGAAGCACCAGTGCCCAGGCTGCATGGATGACTTGCTCCACAGTGACCCGGTGGGCCTGGCTGAAGGGGAGGAGAGCATCGTTGGGGGGCAGCTTGAGAATAATGCTCCCGCTGCCGCTGCCACTGCCGACCTCTTCCGAGTCAGCGGCAGTGGGCTGGCTTCGAATGGGAAAAAGGCAGGTAGGCATCGTGCTTTACCTGACTATTGCTTGGGTTTAAATAGGTATGTTGATTAGGTCTGTGCCGCAAAGACGTAACTCTAGGAGATGATGCCATATAGAATCGGTATTTATGTAGAGACAGGAAGGTGTGATATTTACAGCGAACAATACAACCCCTAGAGTGTTGGCAACCTCCTGCGCTCAACTGTCCCCCGGGACTTGGTGGCGGCACTCTGTATAGGGGGTTTCGATGGCGCGGAAGTCTCGATAGAGTCCGTGGGCCGAACTTTCATGTTGATCTCGCAGGCTCGATGCTGCTTGAGGAATGCTGCATTAGTCGCTAGGACTCAAGATCTAGGATTCCGCATCTAGACCGTCGTTCAATAACTATGATGGCATCATGAAGCCATATTATCCTTGTTCGGGGATGCCACGCAGATATGTGAAGCCATTCCCATCGACGCTGTCGATGAAAGGAGCAGTCAGCCGGCGCACGGCCACGTCAGCTACAGATAACACAAGCAACTATTTGCGAGCGAGCCAATGGGTTGCTATGTACCTGTACCTCGCCGTCGCCTTCCTGCCGAAAGAGGCTTGTCGAGACACCACAAGGCCAAGATGAAGTTGGAGCCTGCATACTGATATGGTGCGGTGAGATGAGCATGAAGTCGAGCATGAAGCGGACAAGGGGATAATTCGTATTCGCTTACGGATCACCGGTTCCATCCCGATGAAAGATGACGATTCAGAGGTTTGCTTACGCGCAAAGTCATTATGATAGAATCTTGGGGCTATAACATCTCACCCCCCCCTGCGGACCACCCCCCCACGGACCACTCCACACCACACCACTCTCATTCAGATGAAGCCATCTACAACCATCACAGTTGCTAAATACACTAAGGTCGTGGTGTTCTAACCATAATACAGCTCCCAAAATCCGATTCCGACCCTAAATCTTCACCAGGGACCTCTTGTGGGACCTCTTCGCCTGCAGCGGAGTCCCTATAGACCCTCCTGTTCCTCAGCTCCATTTTGGCCTCCCTTATGTTAGCCATTGTGACGAATCGTTCCCCTGGTGTTGGTTTGACTACTTTTCGAGTGGTATTAGCCTTTTTAGCCACTTGAGCCTCAAGCAGCTCATATTTGGCCCGTAGATTTGTAATGGTAACAGCCTGAACATCCATGGCCTTGCCAGCCTTCTGCACCAACAAGCGCTCAGAGGGCCCCCCAAAGAAAGGGTCCTTTCTTTCGAGCTTTCGAGCACTCTCCCGCAAAGCCCGGCTTCCAGAGGGTGTTGTGACAATGGTTTTAGCTACCATCTCGAGAAAATCTGGTGTTGTGGCTCGCTCAGAAGCCTTAGGGTCCCTCTGGCGTGCCCTGGCCACCCCCTTGTCCTCTAGAATCACATATTTCGATTTCAACGCCTCCGCTCTGTTGCGAGGAACAATCCCAGTCTTTTTCCAGGCAATTCTGATATTGAAGAGCGTCATTATGTCCTTCCGGGCCTGCTCGTAGCACTCCAAAACCTCTTCCTTAGATGGCCTGAGTCCCAGACGGCCGCTGGGCGTCTCCTGGAGTAAGGTCTTCAACCTCTTCTTCACCAAATTAAAGACTCCCACATCTAACACCTGGACTACATGGGAGCAGTGAGGTTCATAAAAGATCAACCATACTTTGTTTCTCAAGCAGGTGGCTAGGAACTCGTCATTCGTGTGGGAGTCGTGGCCATCACACACCAAAACCACCCATGTGTTGCCGTGGACCTCCCGAATGTGAGGAATAAAGATACGTTGAAACCATTCTAACGCAATGGGATTCGAGGTCCATCCATTGAGCGACGTAATAAACCTCCAGTCAGTGAATTTGTCCTCATTTTGGTTGCTAAATTACTGGACTTGTACATTAACCCCCTTAAGAATCACCAGCGGCGGCAAGGTCTCACCAGATCCGCTCACACACTCTAGGGCAGTTATCCATTCATCCTTTTGGACCCCTTTCTTCATAGCCACGTTGCCGGAGGCCTTGGAGACCACCCAATGGGAGTCCCCAACCCCCTGGGCGATTCCCATTTCGTCGACATTGTACCAGCGTGCTGGCATGAGGTTAACCACGTCAGGGGCGTCACACCGATCAAAAAAAATGTTGATATTTGCCGCTATAGCACCATTTATTCGGTTATAGTCGATAATACGAGACTTCATTATCTTGACTTCCGGGTTTCGAGACAGGAACTTGGATGCCCAATTTTTCCCTAATTCTTGAGCATCCCCGGTGGCATAGAGCATCCGCTGGGCCATGAGACGGAACTTAGAGACCGCCGGAGAATACCCTAGCCGTGCTTGCCCCAGGGCCCAGCTTGCCAGCTTATGTTCGAGATACGGTGAGAGAGCCTGTTGGAGAGCGCTGGTCTCATTCCGCGTTGGGGTGCCAGAGATTTGTTGGTTGACGTACGAGCGACTGATTTGCCATTCGAGGGCTGACGAGCGGACTGGAGCTCCGCGTTGGATGGCCAAAATGGCGGCTTCAGCTTTTATTTGACGGTCGTAAAATGACATCATGAGATTCAGCAGTGGATAAGGATTCAAATAGTGTGCTTTATGGAAAAAAAGATGCAAAAGTGATGGTGTAGATGGTGGATCACCATAATCCTGGTGGTTGGTGAATTACGCGTTTGTGGGTCAGAACGCGCTGGTCCGCGGGGGGGTGGTCCGCAGGGGGGTGGGAGATGTTATTGGCTTCAGTGGCTATCAATTGCCAGTAAAATATCTTAGTAAGTCCTTCTCATACTCCCTCGCCACATTATCGTCATGTTCCAATAAGTCTAATGTTGTCCACTACTGATAGGGCATGAAGTTCGGGTGATATAAGGGAACGAGGCTCACTGAAGCTCATCTCGTCATTACAGGAATCTGACGCAGAGTATTCCCAAGCTTGAACTTGTGAGTTCGTTTTTTCCCCAGGTTGGCTGCATGGCTACTTCCATTCGACCACACACCGTTTGTGGAAGACAGTGTGACAAGCTGTCTAACCTATAAGGCTAAAGGGTTCTATAGGGTTTATGTTCTGAGGTAAGTCAACACAAAGGACGATAAAGGCTTCTATCAACTAGAAGACACTCAGATGCAGGGGCTTGGTCTGATCCAGGGGATCACTGTATAGTCGAGTCGTCAAGAGATTTCTTTCACTTTAAGGTTGACTAAGATATTTAGATTGATCACTGAGATAGAGACTGTCTATCTGTCTAGTTAGGAAATGTCTATCCTTATATATCCAATCTCTCCCTCACTGATGAGGTGTGTTCACTGTTGCTCGCGTGATCAGAAGTGAGCAACCTTCTCTTACTCACCATTGCTCGCGTGAGCAGACGTGAGCAACTCTAGTCACGTGATCCTGACTTCCTGGATCATGTGCCTGGATGCCCTGCGCTGTTCTGTATTGTGTCCCTGTTCTAATTGGGTTCCCTCATAGGTCATCCTTTTCCCTTCAGGCCTGCCAACGGGCCCGTGGTATTGTTGGTTCGTAACAGTCAGTTACTCTAGTTTGCCAGAAGACACCCTTCACTATTGCCTCTGACCGAAATCGTTTATATAGCACGATCATAACTCACTTTTCACCATCCTAGTATAATGGCCAACAACGCTCTTGTAGAGTACTACGAGGCGGATGCCCATCGTTTCCCGCCCGTATCAACGAAAATTATTCATCCTCTCTATGCAACAAGCAAATCAGGACTACGCGAAGTTCTCTGCGAATACCATGCAAATGAGGAACAATCAATATGGACTTTCGGAGGCCAGCTTCATGGCATTGTTCTTGGTGGCTTCGAAGGGCAGGGGTGTGTGGCAGATGGGCAAATCACCATCACAAGACTAGGCAGCGGAACTTTTATATCGCCTTATAATAATTATATTATTAAAAGAAAATCGCACTAACATAATATTTTGCTATTAAGTATATATAATCATTTAAAGTTAAATGTGATTTTTTCGAAACGGTAATGTTTTAGTTAAATTTAATATTAATATTCGAACCTACTTTATATTAATTAATCTACGAAAATGTTAATACCTGGAAACAAGACCTTTTATTGATATACTTAACTTAACTTGGCGACGACGAGGTCGTGGATAGTGTTAACTTAACTTAACGGAGGGGTCCCATTAATGTAGATTGAGTTGGTCGGGACCTTGAGTACTACAGCAAGCCAAATGAGTTCATGGCCAACCTTTATACCCCTGGTGTTGGTATTAATCCCCACCACGATGGCAATACGACTGTTTACATATTCTCAGAAAGCCTCGTCGTTGACGGGGAATTTTCCTTCTTCCATTCAAGGGCATCGTACTTTGACAAAACCCGGCGTGGTTTTTCATCTGAGGACAATGAGCACCGCCCGGGACCTGGCTGCGAAAAAAATATGATGCCTGGTTGCCCCAGAGTCCGAACGGGGACCAGACAAGGTTGATGCAAAGCAGAGGCGGAACCGTCTGCGAGACGCAAACTGACGCAAAAAAGAGGATATTGGCTACCAAGACTTCAGGATTGAAGTTTCCCTCTATACTGAAGATATCATTGACGCACGGCGTAATCCTGCTTATGCCAGGAGGGATTTTCCAATAATATTTTGAACATTCAGCAACAAGTGATGGAAAGTTGGGCTCAAGAATTGTACTGACGGATAGGCGGGTGAAAAAAGCAGATGAGATGGCTGCGTAGAGAATTCGTGCAGGAAAATCCAAGATCTTGTATGAAAATACAAGTAATAATTATTTATAAAAAGGGCACTGACCCGCGACTGAGGTCCAAGACATCTCTTTCCAAGCCGGTCGGGAGACAGGTCCCTTCACCAGTGTGCAAAAGTTCAACGACCGGGTGCAATGATGTGTTCTTTAGATGCCCTGGTAACTGTCACAGTTCCACTGCTGGTGACTCGAAATGAGTTTTGTTGTTGTATGTGAAGAAGAAAAGGAACTATACAACTTGTTTGTTTGTTTTGTATTTAACGTGGGGGATTGCTCCTCAGTAGTGCAAACCACGCCTCCCAGAGCCTCTGCATCGCAGGGTTGTGGAAGTATCAAGATAATAAGTACAGTCAGTCCCGCTCACGAGTGTTGGATTCTGGGCTATGTTAGCCCATCCATAGTCATCCTTCAGGATCACCATCCCCATTTGTGACTCTGTCACATACGTGGCCAATATAAGGCCACGTATTCTTTCCTTTAGTATCTTGGATATATATAGGGCCACTCTGGCCGCTCTAGAGTAGCTGGAATTCCTCTCCTTAATAGAACACTTTGAAATCTCACAACGAGCCCATCCCCGTTGTTGCGGCGGTATGACCTTGGGTCATCCATCTGGTCCTTCAAGAAAAGCTATCTATCGGGGGCAGATTGATGAAAAGAATTTGCTCTTCTCCACGAATTTTGCCCATTCTGTGCTCCTCTCCCCTAAGTATTGTAAACAAGCTGCCCTAGACGAGTACCTGGGCAGCAGCCGATTTTTCCCAAGCCTCTTACAAAAGAAAATGTGTTGTGGTGTTTTCTTTTCACCACAGCTGCAGTGATCATTCGTCTGTATGCCTAAAGCGTTCGTGGTATCTGGCAAAGTCGCCATGTCTAGATCTGGCCGCTAGAAGTCTGTGTAAAGTACTCCTCTTAAAAGATATAAGGTCTCTTTTAGTTACTGTATGTGAGTATACTTCTTGATACCTAGGTTCTGATTAGTCTTTCTACCATTGATTGAACTCTTTCTTGCCCTTTTTTTTGAGATCTCTCTTGACCCACGAGATTATGGAAAGGTTTGTTATGTCTGTTTCTAGCATGGCACCCTCTTTTGTTAGTGTGTCAGCAGCTTTGTTGCCATTAATATCTCTGCGTCCAGGAATCCACTTGACGGTCACTCCAGGAGTATATGCCGTGGCAAGTTCTTGGAATCATAGAAAAATGTTCTGTGATGTCTCAGGTGGAGTCCCATTAAGCCTATCTAACACTGCTGTGCTGTCCAGGCAGACATATAGCTGTTTTCTGTGTCCAATTGCCCTGGCTGCTGCAAGCCCTCGGAAAGCTCCATGGACTTCAGTATCTATTACTTCTGTTTAGAGAAGTCTGCCCTTTCCCTAATATACTTCTTATATAGTATTGTTTTTCTTGATAGTGTAGTTCTATCCAGTGCGTGTTGTGCCTTTGTCGTCTAATTGTGATCCATCTGAGTAGATGACAAGGTCAGTGTTCATATTTCTCTCTTATAACCATTCCTTAAAGAGCTCTGTCTTTTTGTCTTTATCCTTTTGGATTAGGGGCTTTTTTTATAATGGCTTGGTGAGTATTGGTCTCTGGAAGTCAGGGACTAGCTGGAAGTTCCTTTGTAGCCCTGTTGATTCCTTGCGAGCTTGTATTTGGAGCCTGCCAACAAGAGGGTGTCTTTGGTCTAAACGTCTGAGTCATAGGCCGTGACACCGTCTTATTGCCTCTGTAAGAACTCCTGTTGGAGGAATCTGTGATTCAAAGTATAGGATATGTCCAGGATGTGTTTTCTAGACCGGCAGGATAGCCCTGATCGCTATTCGTAATACAGCATCTATCGTTCTAAGAAGCCCCTTAATGTGACATGCTGATGTCTCACCTGAGCTCCTGATTTTTTTGATTCTTGGGTACCAGGCCTCTAAGCCATGTGTAAGAATAGGAATAACATAAACTTTCACAGCCCTCCTGGTTGACTTTACTAGGAGTCCTTTGACTGTGTTGCATAGTCCTCGAAAGTGATTTGCTACCTTACTAGCTTTCTTGGCCCAGTAAGAAACATGATCTTTGAAGTTTAGTTTTTTATTCAGAAGGTCACCTAACCATCGCATGGAGTCCTTGGCTGTTTTGTTCATTGTCCCGTGGCGGACTGGAGGGTTATTTGAGTTCTTTTTCCTTAAGAAGTGTATGATCTCAGTTTTGTCGGGGTCAAATTCAATAGTATTATTATATCCCTATTGGTTGAGCAAATAAAGATTTTGAGAAGCCTCTGTAGCTATTTCCTTTAGGTTCTTTCTAATACAGAGAGTTACTAGGTCGTCTGTATATACAAAGTGTCTTCTTTTTATGCCAAGTCGGGCACATATTGGCTCGGTATATAGCATATAAAGAATAGGAGAGGCTGGTGAGCCTTGTGGTAGCCCGCAAGTGAGAGCTTTTATATCAGTCATAATACCTTCAAACCGAACCCTTGTGGACCGCTCGGACATGAATAACTGGATTTATCTTATAAGAAAGCCTGGCCAGCCCTGTTCTCTCATGCGAACCACCAGCCGTCCCATTAGGGCAGCGTCAAAGGCCCCTTTCACATCTGACATGACTACCGTTGCAACGAGGCCTTGGTCGAGGGCCTGCTCAATATCGTGTATGAGTGCAGCTACCAGGTCGGTGGCAGAGCGCTTTGGTAGAGCTCCAAAATATTGTGGAGCTAGAATTCCAAGTTTAATAACAAACCAGGTAAATCTTTTTGTAATGAGTCGTTCTAGGCCTTTGCCAAGACATAACAATAGCGATATTGGTCTGTAGGCCCTGGGATTGGAATAGTCTTTCTTGCCTGGTTTTGGGATCATCACCACCTCAGCCACTTTGAATAGTTTCGGGTGATGTCCAATCTGTAGACAGGTCTGGAAAAGGGCTCTGATATGTTCCCTAATGACTGGCCAGCAAGCTTTCAGAATCTGTACTGTGAGGGTGTCTATTCCCGGGGAGTTGCTCTTGGTCCCTATAGTGCACCCTTCAGCCTCTTCCAGTCCGACGTGGTATTCAAGGGGGATGTGTGGCTTGGGTTGTATGATCTTAGCGGACCAGGGGTCGATGATATTGTTGTCTGAGGTACTTCGTTCAAGCGTGGCTGAACATAGTGTATTTGCCTTGCTCTCTTATGACTCGAATATTTGGTCTCTTATGATGATTGGGGAGGAACGCAATCCTGCTGATAGCTTGTGCCAAGAGACAATTCTGTATAGGTCCTTTAGCTCAGTTGCTGAATTGATTAGAGTCTGCCAGTATTCTCTCCTAGCTTTCCGAACCATGCGGCGAAATTCTTGTCTGGCTGAATTCGCCCTTCTTGGCTTGTAGTCTGTTTGGAAAGGGCCCTGTATGTCTGAACAGCTGCTTTGCAGTCATCATTTCACCAAGCAGTGGGCCTATATTGTCGGGGCTTTTTGCCCACTGTCCTGATACAGCCGTGGATCATGTTGATCAAGCTCTGTGTAAAGGCATCCACCTGGCCAGGGGATACACCCAGCCAGGGGAGCTCATAAATCCTGATTTGGACATTATCTGTCAGCTCTTATAGTTTATCGTCCGGTACTATCCAATGATTGGCCTTGGGGATTCGGGCCAGATCTCGGTGAATTGGGACAACTATTCGTAATGTCTTATGATCTGAGGTGCACTGAAGTGCATCATTGACTGAGGCTTCAGCCATGGGCACATCTAAGAACACCAGATCTAGTACATTTCTGTCATCATGTGTCGGGACATCTGGTTCAGAAATCAGATCTAGTCGGTGGTCTGCCATAGTCTGTGCAAGTATAGCACCACCATGATATCCTGGATTGCTTGAGTCTCAGGATGTATTGCCAGTATTGGAATCTCCGGCTATGACGCAGTCAAAGGGTGGGGTCCATACTTCCAGAATATTATTTACTTCCTGTGGGTTATCGCATGGTCATAGACGCTGGCAAATATAATGCCTTGTACCTTGACCTAAGTGATGTTTTATGTAGAGTAAGGCCGAAATTGATCCGCTTAAAGATATTTTCTCACATAGATGAGAGATCTGGGCCGTGTACTTTCGCTGTCCCAGGAATCCACTGGGGAGTATATATCGTAATTAGGCTGTGTCTTTACTCTCATTCTTCTGCCTGGTGGTATGCCAACCCAGGGCTCTTGCATCAGAATGATGTCTGCTTGTTCTCCTTTGTAGTCAGCCAGGTTGATGGCTAACTCTGTAAGGCCTGCACTCTTTTGTCCTCTTGTTATATTCATAGAATGCATGACTAGATGCCTGTGTCGATATGTTTTGTTTGATGTATCTAGCATTGACTGACGACAATGGTGTCGACATCTCTGGGATGAGCTGTATTTGTTGTATCGATTTGCATTGTGGTGTCTTTGTTATTATTGCTAGGCGTTGACCCAGCTTGGTTTCTGCCTGCTTCATTAAAGGCTCTGGATCTGGCACTTTCTCCGGCCAGCCTTATTTCCTGGATTTGCTCCAATGTGTGCTTATAGATGATACCTTTCACAACCTTGGGGCGTGCAGGGCATTTGTCGAAGTCAGCAGCATGAGACCCCTTGTAATTGACGCATTTTGGGATTGGTTTTTTGTAATCCCCCTGGTGTACTGTGCTGGCGCAACGTGCACATACTTGCTTTTTATATCAGTAGTTCCTACCATGGTATCTGAAGCAGCTCGCACACTGGTGAACCTTGGGGGAGTATTGAATGTGCCTCGAGGTCATTGAGTGAACAAAAAGTATGAATGGTTTCTTTGTTGTATGGGGCAAAGAGATCACCCATGTAGTCTCCAGATCAGAATCAACTGTGTTCCTTGAGAGTATGCACCTTAAAGGTCTATCACCTGTTTGGGCTTTAATTTCATCAGCAACAGCAATGTCGGTAATGTCGATTGTCAACCCTTCCGCACTGATGACCTTTCTTGGGCATCCATCGACCTTGTAGTGATGCCAGACCGTGGGGCAGATGCTAGAGGATGCTGTTGTCTGACAGTCTCTACCATCCCACTAGGGACGGCGAATCGTCCAACTTATACGACGAGAGTACGCACGGCAACATCATGTAACCGTTCAAATGACTCTGCTGTGCCCCATGGCTGCCAACGGGCTCCGGAATCCGCACGTATACGTGAAAGAGAATTTGAGTGGAGGGTTGGAGCAAGAGCCCGTGGCTAGGCGCCAACATGCACCACCTTGAAGATCCATCGCGATCTGATCTACAGCTGGCATGCTACCATGGGGCTCAATTTGACCTCAGCGAATGGAAAGGCTTGAAACCTAGTCCAAGAGGTTCCGAGTCCGAACCAACATGCTTGGCCGCTGAAGTAGGGCTGCGGCGCAGTTGTCCGCATCAAGGGCAGTGAATGCCAACACGCCGGATTCGGAGAACTTTCTTATCAGCTGCGCGGCAAGATTGACTGTTGGCTTATTCTGACCTTTACGAAGGCTTGATGCGTCTAAAAAGTTTCAAATCCGAACCAACATGCTGACGTTGAAGTTGGCCTGCGGCGCGGTTGCCCGCCTCAGGAGCAGTGAATGTCAACTTGGAGTTCCCAAAGGAATTTCTGGTCAGGCTGCACCGCCAACGGTAGGGTACAACGAATCCACTGACCTGATAGTCCTAAAAGGAGTGGGCTGGAGGCTCTGATACCCTCGCCCTGGCGGAGGTTTGGATTGACTTCGGGAGCCATCGTCATACCATGTACGTAGCTAGCATACCTAGGTACGTAGAAAGATGTGCGCGCGTTGGACCGCTTATCACGTCCCATCGCCCCTGAGCTCTTGGAGCTGGAATGCTGACACGCCGCATCCAGCAAATGTTCAACACTGCAACCAACCAACCACCCAAGGTTAACTGTTGGCTTCATGTCATACTCTCGAAGGCTTGTCGGTCCGATCTCAGAGCGCTTGCCGAGAACGTAGCATGCGAAGTGCAGTCTTGAACAGATTCGCTGGCCTCAAAATCACCCATAGTGGCGGCTCCAGGTTCCAACCTGTAGGTTTGGTTCAACACCGCTCATAAGCTGACTGCCCAACTTGTCGAGCGCTTATGAGTCGTGCTGGGAGGGCGATCTGGTGGTATGCACCGTTTGGCAGGGGACGACCTCATGCGAACAACTTTGGTCATACGTTGTATCCTCAGGAGCCGTACTTCACAACCTCTGTCGGCCCGAGAAGGATAAGGCTGAAGAGAATGCCTGAGTTGTCTTCCCACTTTCTCACCCCTGAATTGTGTGCCTGCTCGAGGCAGGTCGACCTGGTCCCTTTTGCCGGCTAGAATCAGGTTGAGCAGGATAACCCTGCCGTCGAAGAAGTTGGCGACGTAGACGGTGACGTTGGCCTCGTGCGTATACTAAGACCCCTGCAGCCTTGGCAACCAACTTAACGATGAGGCTATCGCGGGTTGATATTGACGTGGATCAGTTGATATATGGTGGATTACCGCCCCGGTGTTAGTGGTACTATGGTGGTGTGGTGGCAGCGCTACCAGGTGGCTAGTGGTAGCATGTAGCTGGCAAGCGGAACCACCCTAAACAAAAAAGAGATTTCTTGATAAAAACTCCACTTTAATCGTGAAAATAAAATGAGAAATATGATAAATCCGTTATTTCTTTCTAGTTAGTTTAATATTAAGGTTGATTACTATTTATTCATATTATACTAGTAAATATTATAATGTATAAAAATTAAAATTATAGGTTTATTTTATATGGTTTTTAAAAACAAAACATCTTTTATCGAGATATCAAAACCATTATAATTACATAAAAATCCTATATGTCCGAAATTTCAAAACTATATATAAAGAATTTTTTTCGAATTTGATATAGTTTTTAAAAAGTAAAATTAACTTTATTTAATTCTAATTTAAGCCCACTTTATATCAACGTATATTTATCAACCAACTTAACGGAAACCCCTTATTGATCAACGTATATCAACTCAACGGGTACTAGCTCGTTGACAGTGTCAACTCAACTCAACGGGACCCCTGTATTGACGTGGATTGAGTTGTTCGGGGCCTTGAGCAAGATCAACCCGACATAAACCCATCCTACATCGCCGTAGCAGCCGGACCCGCAAGACTGCTCACAGCGGCCGGCGTGCCCAGCAGTGTGCCATTCTTCCAGCAGCTGAACGAGACAACCTTAGACATCAACCCCGAAGCCGTGAGATCCCACCCGGCCGGGTTCTCTTTGCTGGGCATGACGTAACCCGTGCAGTCGGGCGAGTCGTGGCAGATGTTTTGCTGGGCTTCGGTACAGGACATGCTAGTAGGAAAGAAGAGAGTCAGTAACCACAGTTCTTGGCTTTTGTGCATAGAGAGGAAAGGATAAATAGGGGCGTAGGAGTTGGCCAGGCAGACGGCATTGTCGTCGAGCGGCGTCAGCGTCTTCACGCTTCCGATCCAGGCGCTGGGGAGGTCGTAGCACGTCTTGGGGATGTAGGTCGTCGGTAGACAGGTGCCGCTTCCGTGGTCCCCGAGACAGACGTTGGCCTGGTAGACGTGTGTCAGCAACTAAGTTGCACCCTGTGACTTGGGACGAGACACTCCGGGCTTACATTGATGTGGCAAGAGGATGTTGGTGCAGCCAGGATAGCACCTGCGAAGCTCACCAACAGCACCAAAGACTTAGTGAAGGACTGCATTTTGCGACAGGGAACCAATTCAGCTCAAGTTGCCGCCTCCTGGTAAACGAATGAATGAAAAGAACGAAAGTTGAGCGAGTTGGATACACAATTCGCAGTATCTCCCGTCTGAACATGAAGGTGCTCCTTATAACGTTACCAAACTGTTGAAACCAAAGGGAATCGGATCCTCCAGACGGGAAATCCCATGTTGGTTGGCCAAGAAGAGGACGTAGATCTCACTAAGCTCCCTATGCAGACTCGAGGCAGGGTTCATTTCCTTCCCTGGGGTTTATCACTCGCGCTAGTATGCTGTTGCCTGTTGGTAGCCTTCCCCGGATGATCGCCCGCCCACGACTGGCCCGCGCCGCATGCGCCCCGAGGATCTGGTACCGAAATGAGGGAATCCCTTTAACCTTTTTGAGGCGCGTACCTTGCAGCATACAGGGCCATGAGATAAGGATAGGCAACCGCCAGGTGCACACCGCGTGCCTGTTCCAGCAACTGGGAGAAACATGTGTTGAGAAGGGAAGGTTGGTTTTCTTACTAGCTAAGCTGTCGTGGCGATGGCCGTTTACATATAAGATTCTGGTACAAGGACCCGCAGGCCGGACAATGGAGCTTTCATGCGACCACACAACCTTTCCTTGTTTTCACATGCTTTCAGCCAATGGAAGAATCACCCGCCATCTCTGGGTGTGTGGCTTATAGTCCTGGAAACTCCTTCGGGTGAACGTGCGTTATCCCCTTACATTGCCTACCCTGCTCGAAGGCTTCCTGGCTTCCGAGAAGCAACAACGGAATACCGGATTGGCTCCGCTTGCCATCCAGACCGGTATGTTCGTTCAGTATAACAGCTCATTTCAGGACTCCCAACAATGCAACAGAAGCAGAAATTGGCCGTCGATGCATGTGCGCCTCTTCAATCACCAGGCACAAAATGAAACATCTGGGCTGGTTGTGTAACTGATCAGACCTCCAGTTTCCTCAACTCACATGTGACCACCAGTAGATCTCATCCGTATTCTCGTAGCTGAGTCATATGACCGACATTCGTGCCTCGCTCCCTTCAGGTTGGTGGTACTGGAGGCTTCTGCCCATAGATAAATGTCCTGCGCACGAATCAGCAACGACCTCTCGCAGACACTCAACCTAAATATCCAGCACGGGAAGGAGGCTGCCAACTCACACAGTCAGATAAGCATGCAGATTCGTATCCCGAAAGTCCCTCTTGACCTCCTCCACAAACTCCAGAACCTCCGCGGGCGCCATGCCCAGCACGCCCAGCACCTTCAGGCTCATGGCCTCGAGCCCCTGGATCATGTCCTCCTGGAAATACGCGGCGACGGTCTTGAAGTAGCGGCCCTTGGCCCAGGGGCTCGTGGGCCAGTAGAAGCGCCTCTCGACGACGCCTTCCAGCCCGGCGTCGTCGAAGTAGCGCCGGTAATGCTGCACGTTGCTCCACGAGCGGCCCAGCCGCGCCACGCCCGCCATCATCAGCTCGTTCCACCGGTACAGCGCCGATTGCCGCGGCGGCTCGCCGATCCAGTTCATCGGGAACAGCGCGTCCTGGAATTCGAGAAAGCCGCCCGGCGCGAGGTGGGCGACCGCCTGTTGCACGACGAAGGCAGGGTCGTTGAAGCAGCTCATGAGCGCGCGGCCGTGGATGAAGTCGAAGGGCGCGCTGAAGGTCCACTCGTCTTCGGCGTCGTCGATCTCGAAGGTGCAGTTCTCGGGTAGGCTACATACATGGTCAGCTTCATGACATAGGGTGCGCGTGGGGTGCGTCCGGGGAGGCCGTGACCCGTCTTGAGTGCGTACTACTGTGGTTGGATGGGACTGAGGTCGGTTCCCCAGACATGGCAGTCGGGGTGTTTTGAAGCTACGGGAACGGGTCAGCCTCGAATTCCTCTGTTCATTCATTCTGTGTGTCGTTGAACCAAATTCTATTGCCCAGATACCGGTGCCTTGAGACCATTAGCTTGGACTCAATGGGCGGGATGATGAGTCGCGCGCGAACCTGTCGCAATGTCCAATACCCGACCCGGATTTTCCGGAAGGGGACACAAGTGATGTTTTCCGTTTGCTGTTATCATGAACACGTGGTGCTGGAGGTCTGTGGTTCCTATTAGCATGCGGGTGAGTCCGCTGCGACGCGCAACCCACCGAGGCGTTCTTGTTCGGCCTGGGGAGCATCAGCCACGACGAAGAGCAGATGGAACTGGTATAAGAGCGCACCACATCATTTGGCAAGAAGTATCCTGTGTTTCGTTAGTGACGGCACGACATCATCGAGTCTGTGATGTGCCTTACTGCCTTGCTTGTATTTGTGATATGTCCGCCCATTCTCCTCGATGTAGTGGTACAATGTCGAGTCCACGGACATGGTTGAAGATCTGATGTGCGATTAACCCAGCGCCCTCTTCACGAAGTAGCCTCGTCGACGGCTGCGAACCTGATACTTCCAGCGACGCTTCCCACGTCCTGGCATTGGTTAGCATTGCCTGTGCTTGATCTACATGGGGTCTTCAAGGTACATCTGTCATGCTGTCGTCGATCGATGGCAGAGACGGCGCGCTGCATCCTCCCCAAGAGAACGACGATACATCTCCTTCCAGCGAAGCCGTACGTGTGAGTGCCGAATACTCCGAGTTGCCCGAGTGCACTTCTTTAGCGGGCAAACCAGCCGCAGCACCTGGGAGTTCCGTGTCGTCCATCACTCGCTCTCCTCGTCTGTGTCGCGCGTAGGTCACGTTGTTGACGAGTTCACTTTCACCGTAGAATGCCGGCGGTATTTTCGGTATGGTGGATCCGCATGAATATGCTCGACGCCGGATTGGAGATGGAGTTATGTGGCTCCTCGAGATCCCGTTCGTCACCTTCCCCGCGGAACAGCTTGGAGGGGGCAAAGGTATAGGTATAGTAAAGTAGGTAGGTAATAATGAGAACCCCTGTCAGCCCGTCAAGCAAGCTGTGCCGCCATTCTTCAATCCAGCTCGCATCGATCCGAAACGCGTGCCATGTCATGATAAGAGACAGGCGAGTCAGGCGACACTTACGGGGCAGATGCGATAATGCAGGTGCAGTATATCCGCTGACCGTCACTGACAGGAAGAGGCTGTGGCTTGTGCATCGGGAGACCCTTCCGAAGACTGCATCACCTCGGTCCTAACACAAAAGTCTGGAGGAGCGTGAGTTCATAGGCTCAATCGAAGTCCACGTGCCCGCGCAAAACGCCCTGGGTTACATTCTCGGCTGAATCCTTCAGAGCGGGAAGGTCTGGAGTTCCTTGCGTCCGACTCTGCCATGTCCGCGATGGTGTCATTGCAGATCGCGACGAGACAGAGCGACAATTTTGGTCCTTGAACAGGTATCAGAGACCTGGTGCCAATACGTCGACGGTAGCAATGGTTGCGGCTCAACCGCTTCGTCGGGCCATGGAAGCGTTGTTTTTTAGAGCACATGTGTCCTACGACTGGAAGGCAAAAAGTCCCGACGCTGTGCGACCCTCCCACATCTGGGCAGCTCGGTAGCTGAATGAGGGAACCGTGAAACCTTACGAATTGCGACTGAGGAGGCAAGGGCTTGTGTCTCGTCGGACATTTCACCGAGCTGCAGGCATGAGCACGTGGACTAAATGCTCAAATCATATAGATGTGCGAAAAAGTAAAGCAATACAGCTTTCGCCGATAGTAGGTATGCTACCCCTAAATATAATAAGCCAGATGCATTTCCCATGCCCGATGCAGCCGTACTCCAATAAACGCCTTGCTGAAAATCCCATAGAATCATTGCGCCCATAATATTGCGATATTATATGATGCCGTGTATAATGGAGTGGTATTCCGAGTATACCACCCGCAGCTCATCTTGACTCGTCCCAGTCTGACCAGCGTTTGACGACTTCGTCAACCATGGTGATGCCCTGTCTACTGGCTTCGACCTCAAACCACTCCCTATGAGCTTTGCCACAGGTGTCACAGTTCCCCTTGTCACTAACACGGAGTCCAGCACCCGCAAGCTCGATATGTATCAAGCGTTCAACCTTGTGGCTATGCGGCATCTTGCGGGGTGTCGAGGGCTGAGTTGTTGAGATATAGGGGTAATAGCGGATCAGCGAGAGGTTGTACCCACATTGTCGCGACCACTCGTTCAGACGCCGTTGGACATTGGACGCCCTGCCAATCTTCAGCAGGACCGTCTTGCTCGAGGAGCCGGCCTTGTTTGTCTGATTTGCAAAGGACTGCAGGACATCACTGGTTCGTCGTTGACGCATATCTGAGCGTGCAGGTGGGGCTAACAAGTTCCTGGCTGCCTCGGCTGGGGGCGCTGCGGATTGCGACTCTGGTGTCAGCCAGAAGATGTAGATGTAGCCCGCTTCGTCTCGATTCGATATTGGCTTCGCAAGTTCTGCAAGTAACTGTGAAGCTGTCTGCGGTGAGGCAGCAGGAGGGATCAAGGAGAGGAATTGAGATGTCTGCGAGACATTGGATTGCACCGACGAGTGCTTCGATGCTGTGAGGCTTGGCCGGGGACCCGCGGAGGATGGCGCAAGATGCTGGCTCGACGGCAGCTTTGCAGTGGCGGCCTTTCCGGGCGCACCCTGTATTGGTCTCGGTTTTGGTCTCGTTGGCCGCTCTTCCTCTACCACGGGCATTGTGAAGCAACAGCAGAAGCTCACAGTCTTGGGCTTTGCCTTTCGCTTGTGCGGCTGTGAGACGTTCGTGTTGCTAGTCTGTACGATCTTCTCATTTTCTGGTTTCGCAGACTTACGCACGGGTTTCCGGCCCTGTCTTTGTGCCTCCACAATACCAAGTCGGTCGATGAGGCTATCGAAGCTCTCACGGGTCTCGAGTATCGGTGTGGTTCTCGTATTTGGCCCCGGGCTAGACCTCGCGGAAGAACTCGCTTGATCTCTGTGTTGCCAACAGTACAAATTCGGGTTACTTGGGTCGTCGGCGCGCAGCCTGTTGACTCGAGTTCGTGGTGGGGTCCGCGGTGGGAGAGGAGAGGCGGCCGGAGACGCTGCAGGAGAAGACCCCGGAGATGCTGCCAGCGGTCGACGGCACGGACGACCGCCTCCAGTAATGCCTCTACATGTCGTAGCGGGGTTTTTGGAGTCCGAGCGACCGATGAGGGACTCGGGGGTGTTCGGAATGAACGGCATTGTATACCAACGAGTGCGTAGTCAAGCGTGAGGTCTTTCTTGTCTGTATTGTCTGTATAGAGGCGGTAAAGAGCGTTGTGTGGGTGGGTATGAAGACCGCGAGAGGGAACCTTCTGCCAGCACCGGCAGGCTTGTAAGTTATATGGCTATTCCCGCATGGCTAGGAAACCCCACGCGACTTGTCCGCGTGAGAAGTAGTGAGTCCATTAAGCCCATCAAGAATGGCACTGACTCTGGGTCACCGCGTCTATGTTCTATTCGAGGGGCTGGGTTTTGACGATTCGGTTGCGTCAACCTTCAAGCGTAGAGAGCTTTGGTTCGTTAGATGGGGGGCGCCTCGGGTGTGGCTGGGGCTCCCTTCGTCGTGGCTGTGCAAGTGGCTTGGTTATATTGAACACCGCCCAGGCCTACATCACCGTCGCGCCTCTTGAATCCTTTGCCGTCTGCCGGATATGACACATGATACAGCTCCGTCACGGTGTGAATATTTTCGTTAGTCTTCAGCTCACCGGAGTCCCTTGGCGTCTTGACCGGCCATCAGTCTCTCCTAATAGGCAATTGAGAGGCTGCAATAGGTGGTATTATGGACAGTCAGCTCCGATGAAGAGCTTATCCTACGGACAAGTCCCCGTAAGTTTGACATGCTGCAGCTCGCTTATATACTCTCTTGTGAGAAGCAAACTTAACAGGCGGTCCTCGTTCCTTCTTGTAGAGTGCGCGCTTCACAATTGGGCCTGACTTCTGTATTCTGGTTGCTCTCAGGATGGGTGTACCGGTGCTAAATGTGATCTGACCTCACGCTGTGCGCCAACTTCCGTCGATGTCTATAACTACTGCATAACCATACGCACTGATTATCATATTCTACCTTCCAAACAAGCTCGCCCAGCATCGGCGCGGCTCAGGAGGACTTCGCGTCACCATTCTCCGGCTTCTTGCTGTCCCTCAGGTCTACCCAGCCCGTCCCGAAAGATGCGAAGAACCTCAATTAGCTGTCCCAACCATACCATAACAAGGAGTATTGAAAGCTTTCACATATGCTTCAAGGACCCCAACCAGTTTTGGACATCCTTGGGGTACCAGAGTGCGTCATGATTAGCGCAGGCACTGGGTACGTCTGTGAGACTGCAGTCATCAACTTGGTCATAGACACAAACCAGCGTTCAACCGACCACATTTTTGTTGAAAGCAAGCGACAGTGGTATGTAGTAGTATAGTAGCATGATGGCGCGCTCTGACGGCTTCTAACTTCACTCCATCCCTTCCTGTATTCCTACTTGTATATTTACACTATTGTGAGATATAGGGGATAGCTCAGCCAATCAACAACGACAGAAGAGAATTTTCTGTTGTGATTTTAGTTGCTCTTATAGTAGAGCATAGACAATCCGGGACTGGCGCCATCTGCTCTCCTAAGTAGTCACGGAACCTCGACTCACCTACCTGCATCTAAACCGAAGTACCGTCACATTTCTTTAATTTACGGTCGTTTTTATTATTCGCCTTTCAACCGCGACACCAGGGTCAGAGTTTTCACCCCTTTACCCTACCTACATTTCCACGATATCGGAGGTGCTAGATACGACGAAGAGGAAGACGACCATGTCGCTGATGCTCGCAAGCCCGACCCTAAGAACCAGATTAGTCCCACCCAGGACATCGACAGCGATTCCGAAGGCGAAGGCGGCGACGGCTCGGCTTCGATCGGCCTAACGTACTACCCTTTGCCACTGGGATTTTTAAGATCGCGATTCTGCGGTGGTTGCGGCTACGACCATTTCATCGAGTCGTGTCGGTGAGAGATGCCTGTCTTTAACAACATCCCTTAATTTAACAACATCCCTACACAGTACCAGGTTCCTGGAGAGGTTTACAACGAGAAGTATAGGTATTTGCCACCTTACTTTTGACTCTGACAGTACATGCTTACCTTCTTTTAGACGTGGAGGCCCATTCGGAAGATTATCCTATGTCCAGCCAGTAACTTATCGGAAGATGCAACGCGTCAAGGATTACGACCATTTCGCCTACATGCGGGATCGATTCGGAATTACCGCTCAGGTAGAGTCTGGCCCCCCTCACCACCCTGCGTCGAGTGGAATACCACGGTCTGAAGGCTGGGATCACCAAATTCCCTCTGAACGCCCGGGTTCCAATGCCTTCCGCCATCCACCGGCTTGACCTGAATGGAGACGGCGAGGTCGTCGATTTGGGCGCATTGGCAAATAGGCTGCGAGGTCCCGCCAAAAGGCACTTAAGTCTGTCATACGTCCGATACCTTTTCTATCGCATCCATCTCACCAGCGGTATCCAAATTGACCCGCGAGGATGAGGAGGTACCTGAACTTGCACTTGACCCGTTACTTGAGGCAGCCATCGAGCTGGCCAAGTTATCCAGGGAGGTCCCGAATGCTGACTATGGCAAATCCAAGGCCTTCAACAGCCCCCAAGCACTCCCCACTATCCTCGCAGTCAAACTCGTCCACGACGTCAACGACCTGTTGGTCCAATCGATCAGCATCAAATTGAAGATTCGCGAACCACCCGCGCGAAGTATGTAGATATTAAACTCCAGATTTGAGCAAGCAAGAGGGTTACCGGTACATGAGACTCTGTGGAAGACCAAGCGTAATTGAACATGTCCTTGATTACGCACCTGAGTTTCGTGATAACAGAGAAATGCTACAATAAACCGATCTGCTTCTAAGATGACCATGTAGCCTCACACAATCGAACGCAACACGCAAATCTGAGCAGGGGCGAGCTGCTCTTACATACCTGATTTTCTCCGGCGTAAGTGCCAGTTAATGTCATGATGTGATGTACAGTTTTGCATATGGGAGTACAGGTTTTGCCATTGCCATCTTCGCTAAAGTTGATGTTGAAGCGGCGAGGCTGGCAAGGGAGGCAGGCCGATGGAAAGTTCCATGCCGTCCGGGATAGATCGGGATGATCCGGGATGGGACGGGACGGGACGGGATTGAGTGTTTCGGCCAAGACCCGACTCGCGGGCGGAATAACCATGCGCATATCCCAAGGTTGAAAATTCTTGTAGGTAGGTATCTCGATCAGACGAGCCGGGACTAGAACGCATAACGCCGCCTACGATGAGATTGATTGATATATCAACCCACCACGGTAACGTTTTGACGGCGGAGATGTTCTTCAGCGTAAGAGGCAGGTCACAGTCAACGGAGTGCAACAGAGGGCTTTCTGGATCAACTCCACGTCTCACCGGTGACCAGGAGTCTCACCGCAAGACGAATTCGAAAAGCTACTAGCGCCATAATATTCATTGCGTGTCGTGTGCGGGCAGTCACTGGAAAATCAATCGTGAATATACCCGACGTCAAAGTGGTCAGCTCTAACAAGCACATCAGGGCCTTAGGCTAGGACCTGTTCTGTATGAGAGCGGGACTCGAGGTGCCATGACGAGCGTTCGAGCACTCTTTGCTGGGTGGCTCGGCTGGCGAACTCTCCGTGTATGGCTAGAACTCTTCTGACACATGAACAGAGAGCGTGAGCGACTAGCATGGTAGAAATGAGTCGTCATGCGTGCGGGATGCAAGCGCGGGTATGGGGTTAGTAAACTGTCTCTATTGGCAATCAGGCCTTGCAGCAGTCCGCTGAGCTAGAGGCGACATCATCGACGGATGCATTTGGTGCTCCCTTACACTCACGTTGTCTTACGGACCATCACATACATGTCGCAGTTGAGATTGTAGTGCAAAGCATCAAGGAATAGCGCTTTTCATTGCCTGATCCAACCAACACAGCCTGAATGACAGGGTTGGATTTCACCGCTACAGAACTCCGAAGACAGCCTTCAGCCTCCTGCCCGGGACAGCCCAGCACAGCCAAATCAGACCAGAAAGGGAGCCTTAGGAAGGCGGAGGACTCATGGGATCTCTGCTACTACCACTACTAACGCTACCACCGCTAAGACTGCAAGATCCATCGCTAACAGCCACGCCATCGCGATACCCGAAGCCAGGAGGAGGAAGTCCTGAGAACCTAGGCACGCCTGGAGTGTAGGTGGCTGCGGGAGTAGACTTGTTCCACTCCTCTTCGGCCTTGCTGCTCTCCGTGAAGTGAGATACATCGCTCAGCATGGACGACGAGCGGTTTCTAGCCTTGGCCGCGGGTCGCGGAGGATGGGACATTCCAGTTGACTGTGGAGCAAAAGCGGACGCGAGACCTGGCGCAGCCCATAGCGAATTGTTGTAGAGACTGTTAGACCAGGCGGCTGTAGCATCATAAGGCGCGGGGTTTGACACACTGGGCTGGGCGTGCGGCCCAGCGCCAGGCGACGTGAATTGACCAGCGGCTTCAGGGAAATCGTAAGCTGTCGCGTAGGCGTAGGCGGCCTGCTGCTGCGTGTGGAAAGAATCCAGCTGCATCTTGAGAGACAAGTTCTCAGAATCCTTAGTGTGAATGGCAGCCTCGATCTCAGTGATCCGAGCAATCAGGTCACGCTCCATTCTGGCCATTTCCTTTTCGTAATTTTCCCGGGCCTGGCGTCGGCGTTCTGCTTCATCGAGTCCACGAGCATTGGCATCAGCTATACGCGCATGCTCACCATCCACCTTGGAGATACGGCTGCTGATCTTGTTCCTCTTGGCTTGAAGGCTCGCCTTCTCTTCTTCCAAGGCCTTGATCCCGCCATCAACTGAAGCCTTGAAGCTCTTGAACGCAGCGACGGCCCCGTCGTACTTGGCCTTCTCGTTGGTCCAGGCTGATTGCTTGCTCTTCCAGGAGGATTTCAAAGACTCGGGAATCTTCTCAAACTCCTTCAGTTCCGCCTCCAGACTTGACGTTGCGTGCTCCGCCTGCTTCTGCTGCGTGGTGTTCTGCTGAATCTTTTGTCGTAGCTTGTCATCACCGGTGCCAGCTGACTGGACTGCTGCAGATAGCTTTTCGTTTTCTTTCTTCATGGCATTTGTCTTGCGGTGAAACTCCTTCCGAAGTGCCTTTTGACGAGACTTCTCTTCGGCCAGCTTGCTTTCTGCTGCAGCAATCGAGGTTTTGAGCGTAGTGAAGGGAGAGTCAGGCCGTAGCGACCGCTGACTATTCGGCTTGGAGCTGCTGGCATCGACATCTGCTGTCTTGGCCTGAGTAGTCCTAACACTCGTCGAGAACAGGATTTCGTGAGTAGCCGTGCAGACGAACTCGCACTCGTAATTTGACATGGGAGTCAGTCCGTATATGTCTCCGCTCCATCGAACTCCCTGCCTACAGTCCTCCTCTGTGTTTTCCACAGGTGTCATTCGAGTGGGCTGCCAGATAGCGTTGTTGACTCTCACGTAAAAAGGCTTTGATAAATCGACCCTCGACCCGTCAGATTGGCTTTCGGGCGCTGGTTGAACGGGAAATTCGCTGGTGTTGAAGCAGACTTCATCACAACCCACGTATGATATCCAAATCTGCCCAGGCTGCGTATTGAACGGTGCGTTTCCGAGGTTGTGGATGTCAGTAGCATTCGAGCCGGCGGATTCCGCTGTTGCATGCGTAAGCTCGTATTCCTTTACCACGACGACTTTGGTGCTTGCCAGAGCTGCCCAAAGCGGTTGGCGATTCCGGACCTGTGCACTATGTTTTCTTTTCTTTTTTGTTGTTAATGCTGTTGACGTTTGAACGGCATCGCTATCAGGCGTAGAGAAGCCACCGTCGTTATCCGCAGCATAGGATTTCCCAGCTTCAGGATCGGCAGCAGTCAGAGCCAGATTGTCCCGTCTTTCCCGTCTCAAATACCAATCGCGTATGTACTTGACCAAACCCTGGGTCAATATATGAATGGCCAGTATGCTCTTGACCCAGCCAAACCATCCCGCTTGGACCTTGTCGTAACCACGGATAGAATCAAGGGCTTCGAGAGGATCGTCAAAATCGGGAACCATGAAACGGCTCGAACCCATCAGATAGCCCACCGGAGAATACTTCATCTTGGTATGGCGCAGAACATGAGAAAGCAGGATCATGCTTAGGCAGATTAGAGTATTTTTCATGGACCCTCCGTCTCTTGAGCTCGAACCGCCTCCTAATCCCAGCGCGATTACCATCTGTGCCAGATCGAGAATGACGTGTTGTATCGGTCCCCAGAGGAAAAGCCAGATGAGGAGTACGATGGCATCGACGCATATAACTGTGGCCAGGGAAGGAGCACCAAGATTCCACTCGAAAACATCGCTCAAGTTCAAGCCGTTGCTAGTCACAAAGGTGAGCAGGGTGAAGAGCACGTAAATGCCGGAGAGAGCCAGAGGCGGGATCTGCATCAAGATGATCAGGATGGCGATGGTGTCTTGCAGGGGACAAGATCGAAGGACGGTGAGGGTGAAATCAAGGATGCCTGTGTCACGATGCACGTTGGAGTTCTTGGTAGCATTGACATCGATGCGACGGTGATTGTCCTCCGGGCTGGTATTCCCAAGGTGAGAGTTGTAGGATTCGGACGAGGAGGACTCCGAGTATGTGCCAAGCGATGCTCTCCTCAGAGAGTCGGTCGTCTTGTGCTCGGCGGGCATTTCGGTGGGAGACTTGCAGTAACCGTTTGTGGTTGGGGGCGGCGTCGAGGGGACAGGCGGGACAGCTGCATCGTCGACGGCGGGCTGCTGCTGCTGCTGCTTGTTTGGGGTGGAGTTGCCGTTGAGCTGGTTCTGACTCTTCTGCTGCTTGGGAATGCGCTTCCCCGGGCCTACCAAGCCATTCTCGTGTCGGGTATCGCGCTGGTTCGAGGCACCGTGCTGTCGCTTTGCCGATGCTGAAGCGCGAGGCATACGCTCGCGTGTTGCTGATCCGACCCAGAAGCGTGTTCCGAGCCAGTCAGCGAGATTACCGACAACGATGACGAGCACGAGAGAGTCTTGTGGTTTTGAGTTTTCAACTCGACCCGGCAGTTGGTTGGTGGCGGCCGAGCATGAACGGGTTCGAAAAGCCTGCAGCCGGAGAGCAGCTCATGGGTTATTCCGGAGCGGTAGAGTTCAGAGGCGTTCAACAGTGTGGGTTTCGCGTTCGCTAACGGGAAATGGTGGTACGGTTCGTCGGGTCGTCGGATCGTTCGCTACATACGACAATGGGCGTGATGCTTAAGCACGTTAGGTATACTTCAAGGTTCGATAGTGCGTAGGTATATAAGGCCCAGTATCGGCATGGAGCCTGGAGGGTTTGCTGGTTTACCAGAGGTGGAATTGGGACTGAGAATCGGAAGACCGAAGGTAGGCAGGACGTAGGTCAAGGTGCGGGCTGATGGTGGTGAAAGAGACAGTCAGCAGCAACAAGAAGTAGAGATGAATGAATGGACGGATGGATGGATTTGGTAGTGGTAGGGGGGGCCAGGAACCAAAGTAGAAACAGTGCAAAATGGATCGACTGGAGCGTGCGTGGTCGCTGGTGGGTGCGGGCTGGAGGATGAACAAGTGAAAAGGCCCCATGAGCACCGGCTCAGCCGTACAGTGCGCCGAGACTGTGCTGGCTGCCTGCCTGCCTGCTTGAGGCCTTCTGCTGCTACCAGGTGACAGGCAGCCCTGGAGGCGAAGTTATTACAGGGGGCTGCCTGCTACCACAGCGCATATGCAGCGCTGTCATCTCAGCACCATTGAACCCAGGACGTTTGAATATTTCACACGTGGACGGCCTGGTCCACCCACATGATCTCTCATCTATCAACTACGAACATAAACCTCTGGGTTTTGACAGCTTTATTGCTCAAGGACAGACTTCCTTTCGGCTAACACCACAACATGAATACTATGTAGGTAAGCATCGAATGCACGTCGGGTTGGCTGTCAGACTGTCAGCATTGCAGGCGCTGAATCCTGGGCTGATCTAATTATACACGCCTCTATTGGCCTCTTTTCGCCTCTGCTGGCCGCAAAGCTGCATGTATCGAATGCCACCAACCCGCCGGCCCAGAAATGGGAGTCGAAGATCTCTTGGGATTCGGGAGTCGGCCATGCTCATCTGCCTTGGCGCGACAACGCACGACAAACAGGCAGTCACTGGCACAGTTACCAAATCCATGCCCATCCCAGCCGAGTGGCCATTGCCTTTCATCTTTCCAGTCTCCTCACTGACCACCGACCACCGACCACCGGACCAGTACATGACAAACTGACGTGCGGCACACAATACACGATGTATGCCACCTCGCCCGCTCGCCTACCGGTGTCAAACTCGAGGCATACATAATCGCTGCGTCACCGCAACATCAGGACCAGACTCCCAGACAGACAGATAGGGTGCCGTGGTAGTAGTGTGTGTTACACGACTGCAAACGCGCGCCATATGCCGCCCAGTCGCATCCAATGAGTGACATCTGACGTTCTCTTCTGCTGGGAGACAGGAGCAATGCGGTTGACTGCCAATAACCCGCTGCTGGGGAAGTGCTGCAGCTCGCCGACTGACTCGGTAGTTGTCGGTAGCCGGACGCCCCCAAGGAGTCAGACTGTCAAGGACCCCAACCAACAGGCCCAGCCGTCACGCAGATTTTTTTTTCTTTTCCTTTTTCATCACGGGGCGAGGCCGCGAGAACGGTCCCTGATGGGTCGTGGCGAGTCCGCCTCTCGTCTTTTCACGACGGCTCCACAATATGGCGATATTCACGTAACAATATCCTCGAGTACCGCCGCTGTCTAGATCTGAAAAGCCCGGCCCGGAGCGGACGGGAACGGTGCACACAAACCACATGGACCGCCAACCGCATGGCCCAGCGCCTTGATGCTGCATGTTCATTGGCAGCGTTCCATCGTCATGCTGAGGCAGCGTGCCTTGCGTGGTAGCATTTCCTCAGCACACTGTGGCCGTCTCGCGCTTCTTGATACCCGTCCCGGGCTTTTGCTTGTAGTAAGTACATTGGCAGCATGCCACCATCAGCATTGCCGTGTACTACCTACCCCTTTCAAACCATCTCATCCGGACGGCGGGCGGGCTCTAAAATGTTGCCTGCAGTAGTGTCGCCGCCTCAGTCCTTATTGTTACTACATTGCCCTTCAGCAAGCGCCCTCCTCATCAACTTGTGATGAGAAAACAACGGGTGCTTCGGTGTGTCTCGACCCCACGGTGGCCACACATGACAAACAGGCAGACAGGACACTACTCAAGAGTCGAAATACACAAAGCATTCGGTGTTCGACGTAGTAGAACTCATGGTGCCATTCTATGCGGAACTTCAACGCGGGGCAGGCAGCCAGGCTGTCAACCCCTCGGTTTCCCCTCGATGGATAAAGATCAGCATTGCGACTCTGCAGGAAGACTGACAACCAATAACCCCATATATGCACATGCAGAATCTCGCAACTGCACACATGCCCGTCAGCGTATCTTCCGTGTGCTCTGCCTCCTGAGTGGCCAAAGGTGTCGATTCCAGGGCGGACCCTACCTTGGTCCATGCCTACACTGTGTGTGGAGCTGGGCGGAGTCAGCAAAAAGTCATGCACCAACTCGGCAGCCAGTGAGTGAGCAGCAAATCTTGATTGCCTTGTCGATCATTGCGGTAACCAGATGCCGGCTTTGACTGACTCAGACTCTGAAGTCTGAGCTTGAGCTGCGCCGGCGATATCGCATTGGCGGCGATGAGATGTCGGTGAGGCTTCTTTCCCCAGACTGGGGCAACCCAATCCCCCGCCGGCTGCCCGCATGGCTTCAGGAAAATTCACATGATAACAGCCCATGGATTCAAAAATTCCCTGTCTCGTACGGATGAATCTCACGGGCATCTGTCTGCCCTGGGCATATCATAAGAGACTGCGTGTGGCTTACCATACTGGTACTCCAGCTCTCGCACAGCAAAGCCGTCGATGACTGACCATATCTGCACCGACGACGGCATCACCAGCGACCCCAAATCGCGGCAGAGGCCGACGAGTGTTTCAAATTTCAAAGCCGAAAAAACAACAGACCAATGCGACGTCACGACAGCACTCCACACCACCCTCGTCGCCCAGGCTAAGCAACAAGAGGTAAGGTCGGTTCGTTTCTGTCGGCATTTGAGCGACTGTGAGAGTCTGACTGGTCAGATTGATGCATCCGATGACACGACAGCCTACAGGAAGGTTCATATCTTCACTCTATTCACGCACCGTACCGTCGACGATACACAGCAGATGCTTGATCTTGAGGGGTCGCAAGCATCTTGTTGCACTGTCTGAAGCGTAGACCAATGCTATTCCCATTCGGAGGATCAATTCACGCGATCAAAGCTGCTACGACGTTGACCACGACAGTCGCCTACCATGTCAAGCTGCTCTCGAGGACCTACTTGACTTTAGGTTTTGGGATAGTATGCTGCATACTACAATTCGCTGGGTGTTGAGACTACGACGCCGCCATCATTCACTCAAGTGAATTGAACATGAGGCTCGCCATGGCGGGGTTTCGAGCCAGAACGTCATGTTGAGCTTGCTTCCTCGCAGCCTGGACCTCCTCGACACACCGCTTCTGTGAAAACGTTGCGCCTCTCATCAACTTCAGCGTAGTATTCGTCGAGAGGGATTTTGCTTCTCTTTGGCGAGTATCATACTCCTAACGATTCTCCTTCGCCAATATTACTACGTGTCGGGGGGACATGCGATTCATTGCAGTAATCACGCAGGAGAGCCAATAACACCTCAAACGCATCCGCCAATCAGCATGCAAGCGCATCACTTTGGGCATTGGAAGCGAGCAGTTGCAGGTCACAACGTGCGGCTAATCATATATGTATCCCACCCTTCCTCGTCACGGATGCCGCTCTTGGCCACTATTTTACTGCGGCATAATCATGCCCTCTTGCGATGTGACACACAAATCAAGCTGTGATCGTTAATCACGTCTTCCACTGCGTGTGGGAAATGGCTGTTTTTAACGATCGCGCCATACCCATACTGATTCCCGCATGCTCGTGGTTGGCATATGCTTGGGTGGAACTCCAGCCGGTGTTGTACGGCCATCCTACTCTGTTGAAATACTCTCCCGACTGACAGAAACTTCTTCTCATGGCCCCCAGGTGCGGGGAAAGGCTACTGCGCGAAGAGCATGCGTTATATCTGCAGCATTCATTATCGACGATGGGAAGAAGCTCGAGACCCCTTCTGGCAGTGATGAGCCTTGCCTCGGTAGGAACTGGGACATTATGTCTTTCACTTGGGTCGGCCAATGGCTATTACACTACAAGTAGGTAACACTTTCGCCCACGTTGCGCTTTGCACGGTATGTATCGTGCTTGATGGGATGTGAAAGGTGCATCGCGTCCTCGCATCCGCGGTGTAAATCACTGGATGTATCCGTTGGGGACTCGTCGAAGACGACATACACGTAGTCCTGCCGAGATGACCGCGTCAGGCGTATACTCCACAAAACGACCTTATCGGGACGAGTTATGCCAGATGGCAGGTACCAGCCTCGTTTTCCCCGTGCCTGATACAGGCATTGCGTGTCTCCTGCTGCGATACCAAGAGGGCCTACCTCGTTTTCTATCAAGGCTGTAACGTATTACAGGATAAAACGACTGGCTACTCATCCATTCACGTTAGCCTGACTCGCCGTGGCCCGTCGTGAAGATATGCGCTGTTAATTCGACGGGCATTTCTACCTCACCTTTGGGCAATTAGTCCTGACGTGTGCTTCTAACTCATCCACGTGTGCTTGTTTGCGAGCTATGCGGCCCAAACGCCTAAGTCTATGACGGGAAACGTGGTAGAAAAGACCGTCTGTGGAAGTATAGCCCACGAGGGAGCGTCAAGCCTGAACTAACACTGAAGCTTAGGTACGGCGACTAGGTCCCGGAAACACGGTTTCATCACCACGCTGGAGGTGGTTGCAAAGTACTGTGCTGGCGCTTATGCTGATGAAGCGGTCACCATGGCAGGGCTGATACCCGGAGAGTTCGTCCGTATAGCGGCAAGCCTACTATCTTGAACATAAGATGAGTGGAGGATTTATTGCTTTCGAACTGCTGAAGTCCAAGGGGACGATAGACTATTGAGGAGGAAACCGGTTGTCGACGATCCTACCATGCATCCATCCAGCAACAGCACCTCTCCCAGTCAACCACTCTTCCGAAACCTTCGAACCTCAAGTCGGACCGGGGTAATTCCTGTCCCTATGTGATGCCAAAGAACACAATATCCTTATCCGGATGCTGCGACACCGTGTGCCCCACGCCCACGGCGCTGTACCCGACCAGTTGCGCCGTTCCAGTCATGCGGTCACTGTAGATGGTCTGCGTGTAGCCGCTCTGCGGCGCGTTGGTCTTGTACGCGTGCTTCGTGCGCTTGAGCACGTCGAATTGTTGCTTGAGCTATTCGGCTGTCTGAGGTGTAGGGGCTTAGCATGGCGTGCCGTGAGGAGACCAGGAGAGACGGGAAAGGGGGAAAAGGGGCGCCCCGGTTTAGGACGGGCAGTACGAGCACGCCAGTTCGCGCCACTGCGTCGTCGTCTTGGTCAGCTGCCGGTTGGCGCACAAGTTGGCCCATCCCGGCAGGTCCTGCGTCGCCGTTGGGCACGCCGCTATAGACGGATGCGGCCTCGAAGAAGTCTGAATAGGCGCCGGCTTGGACGTTGGTCATCCTTTGGGCCATTCGATGGTTAGCTAAGGTAGGTCCGCGTTGAGGATCGGGAAGTGGTCGTCTGCTATGGGGGTGTTATAGGAAAAGGAGAAGGCGGTTGTTTGAGTACGTGCATGGCATAGCACCCGAGCTAGTTCCGACAGCGTAGGTCCGGTTGGCGTCACATCCGTACATGTTCGCAATGGTCTGGCTGTCCCCGCGGTCAGGGCTGTTAGATCATGTCTCTTTCCTCAGTCGTAGACGCGTTTTTAGAACTCTTGAGAGTTCATCTTCAAACTTGACGCAGTAGCCGTATAACCTCAAGCAGAACAAAGAGAATTAAGAGGAAGAGATCACAAGGGTAAAAAGTGTTTAGAGGCGCTTTCATACATATCTATGCCAGCAATTCAGGGGTGCGTTGGTTGGCTCCTGATTCTTCGTACATGCCTTAGTTACTCACCTTCGCTTCTTGCAAAGACTTCTAGCATCTTATACAAGCGAACCTAATATCTCTCATCTTCTTTAAGGGTTGCTTAATGCATAAGGGAGTACTGCCGTTGTGATGGATCAACTATCCATCAGGTGGTTGGTAGGGCAGACACGTTGCCGCCGCACAGATAGCTAGATAATTGTGGGTCGGGATTTGCGATCTATCCCACCACCAGATTGAGCTGGTGCTGCAGATCTTTCTTCTCCTCCTCACCAAAGTATTTTTGTCAACAGAGGTCATTGCTGGGCATCTTCGTCCAAACCTTCTGCTTGCCCCGTGACAGCCGTTCTTAATCAAAGTGTCGCAGCCCCGCTTTAAATCGCTAGCACCTCTTAATTTTTCTAGTTAATCGTTTAATAATATAAGGGGTAAAAATATAGCGTAATTAAATATAATATACTAAAACTGAGCAAATATAAGTCGTAAAAATAAAACAAAATAGAATTTTAAAACATACGTTTAAATTATTTCTTTTATTGTTGGATCCATGTGATTCCACAGTCAAACCATCCACACAGAACCCACATGTATGATTAGATAAGAGATTAGATACCGGATTGTGAGGTCACCTAGCCAGACCTGCAGGTGCAGCTAAACTTCCCAATCCAACCATCAGCAACATCATGACCTTGACCCCATACTCGAGTATTATGACTGATCGTTCAAGCCTGTTCCCACATTTATAAAATATTATAAGAATATAGCTTAATCTTATACTAGTTAATCTTATTTATTTAAAGATTTATTATTGAATCTTATATTTTGAATGTTTATTCAAATTTACATATTCTCGTTGTAATTTAGGGTCTAGTATGAGGTTGAAATGAAAGTAATTAATTATAAAATCGTTTATTAAGTCGAAGGGTAAAATCTAATATTAAATATATATTAAAGTATAAAGATTTACTTATTTATTTATTGATTTATTAATTAATAAAGCTGTTGGAACAGGCTTGAACGATCAATCATAATACTCGAGTATTGGGTCAAGGTCATGATGTTGCTGATGGTTGGATTGGGAGGTCTAGCTGGACTCGCAGGTCTGGCTAGGTGACCTCCCAATCCGGTATCTAATCTCTTATCTAATCATACATGTGGGTTCGGTATGGATGGTTTGAATGTGAAATTGCATGGATCCAACAAAAGCCTTATTTATTACCTTATAAGCTACTATTTTAATACTTTTACCCTTTTCTTTTTTTAATCACTTATTATAATCAAATATAGCTGCTTAATAGCCGTTATTACACTTATATAGCACCTTATATCTTATAATTATATATATATATATATATATATATATACTTTTTTTTCTATTAAGTTAGTTATATTATGGCTTATTTTGTTAAAATGCGATTTTGAAAAGATTTAAGAGTGTATAGCGATTTAGAGCGGGCCCGCTCCACTTGCGACACTTCGATTAAGAATGGCAGTACCTATTGGCCGTTCGTACTGCACTGCGCTGTCTTTGTCTAGGCTCTATAATCTGTCGTATAGTAGTGAACAAGCATATAAGATCAGAAGCGCGAAGCTTGCCGGTCCAACAACAGATACCTTTGAGGCTAAGTCGTACCTATGGCAGGCGTTCCATAGGCGGAAACTGTCATGGTCTGGTATAGGTAGCCCATGTGGTGAGTTCTGGAGCCCGGACATGAGTACATGTACCACCATTGAATGTCAAGCTGCCACGCTTGATATTCGACATCCTTTTGGGAGGAACAGCCGTGGCATGGTGGTTATGGTGAGCGTTCCGTCACAGAAACCTGGAAACCAGTTGGGGACTGGGGTACCAGACTCCTGACCGATGCCACGGAAACAGGCATCAGGCTCACATCCAACGCACCACGCTCATGACTTCCTAGCCGCAGCAACTCAGGCTCCGATTGCCATGATATGAGTGCCTCACCAGCATTTCCCAAGCTCTCAGCACCCTTCCTGCTTGTGGGACAAAGTGATAATCTATAAAGCACACGTCCACATCTGTCCCCCACCAGTGCTGTGAGTTTGACTTCGCATCTTTCATCGACCAGCTTTAGCGACTAGGACGCCGTGTACGCAAGTCGTCGAGATACCAGTACAAGCTGGTCAGCAATATGGCCACCTTCCACCCCTTCAACCGCTTCCCCATCGAGTTGCGCCAAGCCATCTGGGACGTCTATCTCGACTATGAATGCAACAAGGGCCGTCTGGTGCTCCTCCTTGGAGATGCACGACGCGTCAGGCCGACTGAGCACCTCCGATCCCCCCTATTGTCAGTCAACCGCGAGTCTCGCGACTACGCGCTGAAGATGTGGTACACCGTTGCGCTTCCTGGTAGGTATATCCCAAAGTATATCCAGAATCCCATGCCTCTGTTCCGGCTGCCTCGATAGAGTGAGTGGTCACTGACGCACTTTCTCAAGTCTTTCCCACTGTGCCGATCCCCCTAGAGTGGACTGAGATAGTCTCGTCCGAGATCATGTCTGACTTTTGGGCCCTCCATCGCATGGTGAACCCGACCGAAGTGCCAGGCGACGCACAGGGCACCATCCACATCAGCCCGACGCATGATACGTTCTTGCTCGTTGACAGCATCGACTGGGCCATCTTCCAGAAGAAAAAGCTCAAAACCGGCACCATTGGCCAGCTTGTGCCCGAACGCCGAATCACGGGACCCCTGCCGTTGGACGTCTGCGCCAAAATTCTCAAGTCGATGGACGTCTACGAATACTGCATCGACGAGCAGACGGGGAGATACACAGACGAGAATGACGAACGGTTTCCCGAACCGATAAGTTTGCATAAAGAACTCGCCAGCACCTTCACGGGCCTGCAGACTTGCATTCAACTGGCGGCCTAGCCGTTCGAGCAGAGGATGCCGACCTTCTATGAAGATTTCTGCCAACTGAGCATCAAGGACCTGGTGGCCAAATACGAGAAGAACGGGATGATCTATTACAAGAAGAAGTTCATGGAGCTTCAGACGGACGGACAAGCGAAGGACGTGTGGAAGTCTCGTTTCGCGCACTCCTCAGACATGGAATATCGCTAGCGCTTGCATGAATGCTCATGGCTGTATGTACGAGCTTGGTCCTGAGATTCGGTGTGTCACCTAGATAGATACCCAAGGTGATAAGCTTGGGTGAAAAGGGAAGAATCAGCCCGAAAGTTCACAACGTAAACAAATGACGAAGGTCCGGTGCTTACTTAACAGGAAGCCATGAGATAAAGGTGGCTGGGCCGGTGTTAGCGTCATAGGTTCAACCAAGGTTCTGATCCCCGTTGATCTCCCATGCAGGGCAGGTCGGCAGGTCGCGGGTATGCGCATTCGTTATCAACTTATCAAGCAATCTATTAACTCGCCTGCGATGTAACCTCGAGTGAGGAGGCTCGCCCGCGGGAGAAAGAAGATAGAGTCATTGTGTTCGCGGCGTGTCCGGACAGCTCTTCTCTTCTTCAATCGCACTCGCTTTCCGACTGTCGCTACTGCTCTGTCGCTGCGATTGGACGCGATGATGTTGTTCATGGGCCTCAGAGGCGGCGGACGCTGCCTCAACATGGGGTTGCTCTTGTCCCTCCTGATTGCCATTGCCATTCTCTCCGGGCTTGCACAGGCGCATCCCGATGTGAGATTCCCGCCGCGAAACATTGCCAAAAGGGACACGGGCGCATTGCACCCCTTCGCGAAATACAAGAACATAGCACTGGCACCCAATGCGACGACCACAAGCACAGCGCCCACGGCCACGCGCGCACCTTTGGAATGCTTCCAGGTCGCCGAACCGGTGCTGACGCCCGCGGGCATCACGCCCCGCGATACCAGCCGTCCGCCCGCGGCCAATCAGGTCTCGCTTGCCTACGACATCAATGTTGCTGAGGAGGCGTCCTGTACGGTCGTGCTGATGGATCACACTTTCGAAAACAGCTATGGAGCTCCCTTCGTTGGTATGTGTAGGGGACGGCCTCAAACCCGCGCGGAGGACTGACGTATCCAGGCAATTATACACCTCCCGACTGTGACTTCGACACCGTGGTCATCAACTTCACCATGCAGGTGAAAGGCCGTCAGTACGATCGGACGGGAGTCATGTACTTGGGAGACACCGAGGTATGGCGGACATCAACAGCCGAGCCGACATCGTATGGTATCCGCTGGGTGTGGCTCAAGGACATGACGCCGTTCACGGCCCTGTGGAAAGAGCCGCAGACCATTATCTTCGACCTCGAGAATATCGTGAATGATATCTATACTGGTCTTCTCAACGCGACTCTCACAGCGACCTACTTCACGAGTCCTGAGTCGGTAGGCCGAGCCGACCATCCGTCTGCTGATATGATCATACCAATCTCGGAGCGGATGGGGTCTACGGGAGAACCAAGTCAGTTCACCTATCCGGAACAGAACGCTACCAACGCGGTCAGCTTCCCGCGCAATGTCAATCGGGCGGTGTTCTCAGTCGACGTCAAAGGTCAAGGCAACGAGGAGTTCTGGTGGAGCAACGTGCCTGAGAGCGCCATCCACACCTTCGATGCAGTGTACGGCACATACCCAGGATACTCACCCTTCCGCGAGGTCCAGGTGCTGATCGACGGCAACCTTGCTGGTGTATCATGGCCGTTCCCAGTCATATACACCGGCGGCGTAGTCCCGCAACTCAACAGACCCATTGTCGGTATCGACGCCTTCGACCTGCGGGAGCACGAGATCGACGTCTCGCCATGGCTTCCCCTGCTCTGCGACGGAAACGAGCACACCTTCGCCGTCAAGATAGTGGGACTAGACGATGACGGCGTCTCCACCGCCGTCCTGTCCTCAACCACGGAGAGCTCCTGGTACATAACGGGCAAGATCTTCCTCTGGCTCGACGACGCCGACTCCATCACGACCGGCACGCTGGGCGCCCTTTACACCGGCGCCCCCACCATCGCCTTCTCGCAGAGCTTCGGCCAGAACGCGACGGGCGGCAACGAGACGCTCGACTACGACATCGCGGTCTCGCGCTCTTTGTCGTTCAGCTCATACGTCAAGACCCAGAACCAGGAGGGCACGGCCACCTGGTCGCAGTCGCTGTCGTACACCAACGTCGGCGGCGTCTCCGGCTACGGCAACAACAACCTGAACATCTTCAGCATCGCGGGCACGGACACCGCGACCGGCCTTGGGCATTCCTACGCGAGCACCTACGCCTACCCGCTCTCCAGCAACAGCACGGCCACGTACCTGCCCGCGGGCAACCTGACGCTGTGGGCGCAGCTGGACCAGGGGCTGGACCTCGATGTCCGGGGCGACTCCGTCTTCCCCAGCGGTATCGAGGCGTTCGCCGCCGCCGACACCTCGCTAAGGGGCGCAGGCTCGGTGCTGAGCACCTGGCGGAACGGCACGGCGACGTATGAGCGGCCGGCGGACAATAGCTACAGCACGGGCGTCGGGCAGACGCGTCAGATCTTTTCGTTTGCCGCAGCGGCAGCAGCTGCGGGGAATGTTAGCGCGGCGGGTGCGCCGCTGTATTATCGGGATGTGAGCGCTTATAATGATACGGTTACTGATGATCTTGTGGAGGTGTTGGGGGAGCCGGTCTCGGGGTGATGGGGGGTGGTGGTGGTTTGAAAGGTGGGAGAGTGTGGAGGTTGAGTTTATCATCCTTATGCAGTATATAGTAATGAGCAACGACTTATACATCACGCATGCCATACCTACGGAATCATGTCAATCTTGCTCACTCACACGTCTGTCAACCCGGGTTCATCTGTCCGTGTTGCTCCCAAGTCCGTGTGTCGTCGGGATGAGAGCCGGGGCGTCCATGTACTCTGGAGTCTGCGTTATGTTTCTAAACGCTTCTTTCGATACTCAGGTGACATTTGGCACCCGCGGTGAATTGTAGAAGCTGAAACGGCAGACCTGGTCTAATTGTGGTGAAGCCTGCTCCATACCATCTGAACGAAGATCTCCCGGGCCTCGACTCGCGACCTGTTGTAGCACACCTGGTTGATACCCTCCCTGAAAAGGGGTTAAGGCAAGAGCAAACAACAGAGTGGCAACCGTACCATGGCAACCATGGAATATAGAATCAGTAAATCCCACCACCGAGGATCTCAAGGCTCTACACTTCTATATACGTAGCAGTCCCATAAAGCCTTCGTTTGACCGATGCTGCAAGGGCTATGCAGTGAACTCACCTACACCTCCCAAACAATAGCCGCCGCTCGATCTTACACAACCTCCCCATACCACCACCCCCTATCGCTTTCCACCCCCATGATCCTCCACCGCCCCCTCCCTATCCCAAGTCTCCCTCTCCAGACCCTCAACCTCCCTCACAAGCCCCCATATCCGCTCCCTCGCCCAGCGCACCCTCTCCTCCTGCAAGCTACACGTCCGCTGGAACATATCCAGCGCGAACTCCGGGACGGCGGTCTTCCGGCCCTGCCGGTAGTCATAAACCACGACGTCCTCCTCGGTGCGCGCGGCGACCCGCCGGTGGCGGTGCGAGAGGATGACGCAGTCGAGGACGAGGGAGGTGTCCGAGTCCGAGGGAGGAGAGCGCAGCTTGTGGTAGACGGATATGGTGTCGGGGTAGGTCATAGGCTGGCAGTGTGTTAACCCAGGGTCACATAGTTGTCCTTGCAGCCATCATCCAGGAATAGGGGAGGCACCACATACGAATTTGTAGTCGGCCTTGATCGTCTTCATGATCAGACCAGTGCCCGTCGGCTGCATGAGCTCGCTCCACGCTGTGCGATTCACCGCGTCCTGCGCCGCGAAGTGCATTACCCAGTTCACGCGTGACGACTCGGCGTACCGAAGGTAGTGGGCGTTGTTGACGTGGCCCTAGACCTCACCATCCACGTCAGCTCCTGAATCCCCTCGTTGTTTCCGAGCTCGCAAGCTGCTTTGCTTGAGTGTATACACCCCACTCCATTCTCTTCCAAGGCAACACAACCCAACCAAGTCCTCAGCCATCCCGAAAGACACCAAAACAGGAAAAACCTACAAAACTATCCATCTCCCCCCAAACGACCCGCTGCCCCTCGAGCCCGCGCCGCCTTCCCGTGACGAACCCTTCAGCCCCGGCGCTCAGCGCTCGCCACTCCCGCGCCACCACGCCCAGCACGCCCGCCGCGCGCTGTATCTGCGTCGCATCGCAGCCGAAGATGATGCATTTGCCTAGACGCGCCTGGAGGTCGGAGATCCAGCGGCTCGGGGGCGGTGGGGACGGTTCTTTGGGTGAGGACGAGTCGGATTTGTGGGAGGAGGTCGAGGAGAAGCGGCGGGCGTGCGAGGGTATTGAGGGTGTCGTTTTGACGGTTCGTGGAGCTGATGAAAGTCGCGAGCTTGCGACGGAGCTGAGGACGCCGGCGTGACGAGGAGCTGAAAGCGGGTTTATCCGCGGACGGGGAGGCATTGTGAGGACCGACCGGATACCCGTTAGATCGGAAGCAAGATAGAAGCAACGCGAGTGCAGTATCCTCTCTTGAGGTATGGGAAAGAAAGTAAATAGGAGACAGCGTTGGTCGGCGTTAGAGTTGTCGACTGTTGCAGCTTGCAAGCTTAAGCTGAACGGCGGTTTGGTGGGGTAGCTATGGGCGCAATCTGGGGTACTGCCGTTTGCAATCGAAGTGTCAGTGACCCACTTCAAATCGCTACTACCTCCCACCAGAATTTGATTTTCTGCTAGACAGCCAAATTGTTCTTTGTTCACAACGCCGTCGCACACGCCGTCGCCCACGCCGTCGCTAGCCAACTGAAACTATTATTAGTAATATCTTTCAGGATTTTTTTATAACAAATAGCTTTAAGCGCTGTTATTCTTAAGCCTTATACCTTTAACGTTATAAATGTTATTTAAAATCTTTGTTACCCTTTAAATTATATATGAGAGCAATATCCCAGATCCAATGAGTGCGTGATGAACGGTACAGCGTTGTTGTATTCAGGAAAAGGTCTATCTACTCTGTTCTGTGTGCGATCGCTATATATGCGGGCCACGGAGCCTGTGTCACCCGACACGGCAACTGGCAGCCTCATCATGCTTACATACACAGATGGATTCTGCTCACAATATATATTATATTAAAATAATTCTATTTTTATATAAAATAATGGGTAAATTAATAGATTCTTCTTTGTTAATACCATTATATAAGAATATTAATACCTGTTAAGCGTGTTATAGTTAATAATAAGTCAAAAAATGTAAACAAAGAGTTTAAGAAGGTTAAAAAATAGGCATTTAAGCGTTATTTAATAAGAGTATTATATAATATCAAGTAAACGGGTATTAAAAGACTTTTGTAATTATATTTGAAGAGAAATTTTCCTTATAAATTTATAATTAAAACATTGACTTAGATTTATTTTATCTTAACTTTATTTAAACTTATTAAACCTTTACGTCCTATATAATAATGGGGAAGTCGCTGCCTGCTCCGCTGGGTCTAGCGGCACGCCCGATTCGGCATGGCGTCTCATCTGCCCTGTGCGAGCTCGCACACTTGCACAGTCCAGTCCGCCGCATCTCATAACTACGGACGGCGCCCCTGATGTCCCTTTTTAGGTACTCTCTACATTCCTTCCTTCCACTCCCGCCCTCGGTCCTGTGGGTCTTGGTTTCACAGCCGTTCAGTTCCACGCCACCTGCTGTTGCCTAGACGCTTGACTCACAGCTGACTCCGAGAATGACTTTAGCTACTTTGGGAATCTGCGAAGCTGCCCACCTCGACACCCATATAGTGGCTTTCGCCACCTCGGCTGTCGATTATCATCCATCGTTTACTGGAGTTTGAATACCTCTCTGCCCAAGCCGTAGAGCTCGGAATGTCTGGGTAGGGGCCCAAACTCTGCCACATAATTTCATCAGGTACTGGACGCTGTGCATAGTGCTCAGGGGACTACGCCCGGGGGGAGTACACCCATCGCGCATCCTCAATACCTGCGCTAAAACAGGCATTTCTCTCAGTAACTGACTATCTTGGCCAAGGCACAAGAGAATTTTTCTTACAAGCCGGATGGCACCCTTCCACGACGGGCCCCCAAATACGCCTGTGGCTGTCCCAAAGACGACCACTGGCGGCATGCTCAAATCCCCGGCCCCTAGAAAGACATACAGCCCGGCAACTCCGAGCAGGCTCCGCCAGGCGCTGCTTGACGACATCAGCAGCAGCCCGTCACAGGTCTCCGAGGCTGACTTCACCGTTGTTTCCCCTCTGAAAGGAAAATCCCGAAATGTCAATGACAGCAGCACCACTAGAATGAAACGACCTCAATTGAACAAAATCTCTACAGACCAAGCCATTAAATGCGATGCTAGGAATAAAGCCTCCTCCTTAGAGTATCAGGACCAAGTTGCCAAGATACTGAATAAAAACAGGCACCTTTATGAAGTCAGGATAATAATGTTTCAGGAATGTGCTGCAGTAATTGACAAGACACTTGAGAAAGCCGGAACCGAATTATACTCACATACCAAGGAGTTCAGCGCCTTTTTCTCTAATGCCTGAGCGAGTGGCTAGAAACCCGAGATTCAACCATAGGAAAGGCCACTTCCGGGGGGATAGTGATGGGGAAGCCCACCATGACTTTCGCCCAAGCTGTCTCTTTTAACCACCGACAGCAGCCACTGACAGTCAACACCACCATGAAAAAAACACAGCCTGGCGCCCTCACCGCTGCCAACCAACTGAAAAAGAAGCAGGATGATCTCCGGGTCTTTTTCCGCATGGGTAATAGACACTTAGAGCCTTATGGGATAAAGTCTATACTGAACAGAAGACTTAAGCTCCATCCACAGGAGCTTAGAGAAGTGACACGGTGCCCCTCCGGATTTATCTTACACCCAAGGGGCAAACCAGCTCAGGCTAAGCTCCTGGCCTTCCAAAAAGAAATCACCGACATTCTTAAGGCACAAAATATCAAGATCTGCACGGTCTGGCATCACTATAAGGTCGATAGATGCCCAAGAAAGGCCATCAGTGCGGAAGGGTTGATAATCGACATTACTGACATTGCTGTTATTAATGAAGTTAAAGTCCAAACAGGTGACAGACCTTTAAGGTGCATATTTTCAAGGAACATAGTTGATTCTAATCAGGAGACTACATGTGTGATCTCTCTGCCCCGTACAGCAAAGAAACCATTCATACTTTTTGCTCACTCAATGCCCTCGAGGCACATTCAATACTCACGTCAAGATAAGTACGATTCACGTCCTTACCTTACTGCACTATTTTTAAATGACACTAAACAACGAAGGATGTGAGCCACATATACGCAGATTCAAGGTCAGGTGCAACCTTAAGATCACAACGCAGCTCATGTACAAGGCTGAGTCCGGACTCACTGTCTCCGGTAATAACCGCTGGCCAGCCACATCGAACGGCTATAAATTTCATGTGGGGTTAAACTCCGCAAAATCTATAGTAGGACTGCTACAGGTACGACCACGTTCTCCGTACGATTCAAGTATTGACCTCGTCTAGCATGCACTCGTGCAAGACAATCGAAGAAGGGAGACACTCCAGGATCTAGTGCGGCTAGCCTTGATTTCTCTCATACCACCGTATCGTCATCATCACCCCTGACTCTGAACCGAACGCGTTCGCAAACACCTAGGACCATTGAAGAATCTTCCAGATAATACATCTAGTTTATCTTGCAATGGTAAACCCAGCTCTTTCAACAAGAACCCATCAATAGGCATCGAGAGAGACGTCCAAGGCAGGTTCTGCTGTTCGAATTCGGCTTCTTCACGGTTATAGTCGGATACATATACTCCAGGTCTCGCAGGTGCCATGTTCCCACAGCCTCCTTCCGAACACTTCCTTCATTACCGTGCTCGTCCATTTGTTTTCCGACCAGCATCAGCAGCACTTGGGACATTTCAAAGCTCTTTCTATTCCCGCAACCACCCGCAACCACTCACACACATCAACCCCCTCGTCTGTACTATGGCTACCATGGTAGAGGAGAAGGTTCAGCGTGTCGAGGAAGGTCTCGGTTTCACGTTCCCTCTCGACAAGTGTCGATGCATAGAGTCACTGAGCACATCTGGCTTGACCTTCTATCAGGGTCAACGACGTGGCAATGGAGGTAGACATGCCGCGGTGACGTGCTAGTCTGGAGGAACCAAATTCATGCATCCATCATGTATGTTTCTGACTGCCAACCACAGTCCAGCATGTTGCAGTGGATTCTACGTCGGGGCCGATGTTGGCACCATACAATCTGACCATCTTGATGAGTCAAAAACAACTCCCAGGACAGAATAAATGATTGGATATGCAGGATTCTTGTCCGAATATCAGGCTTGGCTGCCCAGAACAGATCCCTTATAACCTAAAACGAGATCAGCCTCTCAAAATATGATCAAACCCAGTCCTACTGCCTCCATTTTATATGCCTCGTGTATGGTTTTCGACGATTTTCAGCTTGATATTGTTTCGGTACCCCTACAGGAGACAATGCATGACGTCCAAGTTTGTTCTCGCTGTATGGCGTATGGTATTTACGCGTTTGCAGATTCTTACATGTATACCTGACCATGATCAGTGTGTGTAAGGTACTTACTTTGTTTAAGCGCTGCGCAGGATCAAGCACGGGTAGACAAGTGGGAGTCTAATATTGCTTCAGTTTTTGAGGTGACGATCATCGCTACGCCGGGGCTTTCGTAAAACGCATAGGAGTTGCTGGATAGAATCGGCGTTTAGAGAATGATTGGATACTAGGCACACTGGGTTGGTTAATGAAACATACCACTTAAAATTCCTGGTCGCTCTCCTGCTCCATTATAGCTCGTAAAGACGTAAGCTTTGCTATCTTGAACAGTAGCCACCGGGATCCCAATCTTGGCCCCCATTTCGCTTGCCCGTGAGCAGTCCACGATGCTTCGAGTGCCTAGAATTTCTTTGAGGATCTTCTCGAGCTCCTGGCCCGAATACCGACTGTCAGAAAGGACAGAAGTGATGAACTGGAAGAGCTCCGCAAGGAATGAAATCCGGATCCACGGTTCTGGTAGCTTGAAAGCCACCTGTGCAAGTCTCTCAAAGGCGCTGATGCATTCTACAACAGGCCAGCCGTTCATATACAATGTGCCAGCAATAATTGCACCTGTTTGTTTTAGTATTCAGCGGCAGCATTAAGCACGTTGCTCACGGCTGCTTCTTCCATCCTTTCATGTCTGGAGATCGGATATTGGCCAGATCGGTTCTTCGGAACGGCAGTTCTCTGGAGCATGATACGTGAAGTAAGTCGAGCCCTGTGGTGCATGCTCTAGATGAATGATATCCATAAGACGTTACTAGCAGTGGGGACCTGGAGACACGGCCATAGGCCTTTCTCTCCTCTTCCCCTCATCTGTGTTACAGGCAGTTCTTTCTATGTTTTAACGTTGGGACGAGAATCGAACCGTGGTACGCGGTATGGGGCCGCCCCTTGTACAAAGGTGATTGGTCAGGAAGCAGTCGTAGTAACGTTTCCCATGGGTCCTTCTCGCATTCAAGCGGGGCCTGTTCCGGCCCATGCGCTTATATCACTGGTACTTACGATCCACCTAGCATATAAGCAGCGTTTTTAGACTTTCACATTGCCCTGTTTATGTTCTCCTTTTGGATCTCGTGTGACTGTTGCGTGTGTGGCGCTCACGACTCGACTGTCGAACAGATCCAGGCCTATATAGCCAGCACATTTGAGGCCAAAGGCCTAGGCATCATACGCGAGAAGCCCGACGACCACAGGCGCGAGATGTACGTTCGCCCCGAGGAGACGGCCGATGTGACGATTAGAAGCGCGATCAGGCAACAGCGCCAAAAGGACTTATAGGCAGAAAAAAAGCTCAGATAAACGTTGTTTATATAGCACAGATACATGAATTCATCCGAGCAGTAGCTGCCATGGCCGTCGAGCACCAATAGACGAAATTCATCTTCATTTTTAAGGACAGTGTTAGGTAGGTAGATCTCGGGCTTAATTAGCATGCAATTAATGATAATAAATAAATAAAAATCACCTTTTTTCAAGCCAGTGCAGCGCGATCTTGTTCGAGGACCAGCCGTTGATGGAGTACGTTATTCGTCACCGGCAGCAGCAGTAGCAGGAATTTACTGATACACTGCAAATACGAACCAAACCATCGAGTTGGACATGTATCACGGAGGTCTAGGTAGCAAGGAGTTCAAAGGCATTCTATTACGATATAGCATGTGGCCGCCGAAGAAAAACAGAAAGGCTTTCCCATTTTTTAGCCCCCCATACACCTGTCCATTTGTAGCCACTTTGATTCCAACGCATGCCTGCCCCGCCCCTTTGCCCATTCAAGTTCAGCCAGCCATTCAAATAATATATCATTATTGCTATCACTGTCGCTCGGCGACATACCAAGTAGGGGCGAGTCTTCCCCTTCTGCCATCCAGTCCCGTGTCGGTCGGCTGGGGACCCGGGGCCAGGGACGCGACGGCGGTAAGTGTTCACCATCACGCTTCATTCTGTCCACGTGACTCAAAGAGGGAGAATAATTGATCCAGGTATTGTTATACAGTCAACTATAGTCTTTCTTTTTTTCCCACTGAGCGTTGGCCTCGTCGATTGTGATATTACATCTCTTAACTGTCAAACACAGGTCCCGTATGTGTTTCTGAAATGAATAGACAAATGATGCAGATTGTTCGTTGAGTTCTCGAAAATATGCAGCCTCTGGTCAAAGCCGTCTGTTTCCACGAGACAGTTCAGCGATCATATCCTCACGGCTCGCGATCGGTACCTTTTTAGCTTGTATATTCTCGACACTTATATCGAGGACTGTCGTAGTGCCGCCAAGTCTTTTAATTTCAATGTCTGTTGGCATGAGAGAGGCCTGTGGTCTGTGGATGACTTTCGGTCGTTGTCACGGCGAGCGTACTGAGGAGCTGGGACATGGCCGGCAGCTAGCAGCTATTACTCTATTGACAAGAATATCAAGACTAGAGAGGAAAGGAAGAGAGAGAGAGATAGGTACAGTGGGAGGTTGCCCTTTTAAGGGGATCCTCTGGTCAGATCCTTCCCCTATTAGAAAGTATCCGCTTGTCATGTGGAAAGGTCTGTGCAGGCCGTCACAATTATCTATTAGTTTTCATAATCTTGAAATTTTAAATTAAATATAAAAACATCAAGGTATTTATAAGATGTGTTTCATAAATTGCGTTACATTATATTGGGTATCGGTTAAATCTGTTCGTTTTTTAAAGTTTAATATCTCTTTTAAAATATTAAAAAAAATATTGTTACGTTCTATATATATAATAGAGACGTAAAAGCTTTATATTAACTATATACATATAACGATGTTTTATCAAAAATGAATGAAAAAAGATCGGATAAAGCAGCTAAGTTTAATAAAGAAATAAATATACGTACTTGTCACGATTCCGTAAATATATTGCAAGGATACAGGGACCCTTATTAACTATCAACGTATAACAAACTCTGATTGAAGGAAAAGAAAGATCTGGAGATGCACCCAAATTGGTATGCAGCTAGATATGGGCAGTTGTTTTCTACCAGACCCACCAGGGTATGGATCAACCTGTCGTCCAATCAGTCACGTGCTCAGTTACGTGACCCTGGGACCATGGGTACCACCGCTAGACCTGATGGATGATAGAACCATCACAGTACCCACTTAATAATTCAAGTTTTTAATAATTTCAAAGCAATTTATTATCCGGGTAGTTACCTTTTAATTACGTAATATCAGAATGTTAAAGCTACAATTGTTAATAGTGTATATAGCTACTATTATAAATAATTACTTATTATAAAGTATTAAGTATTAAATGAAGATTGAAAAAAGTAGTGTAAAAGCGCGTATCAAGCTTTTAATCGCTTAAAAATATAATAAAAATTAAAACAGCGCGAAACAATATTATCATTAATTAATCAATTCATAAAAGATAATTTGACTGTCTAGCAGAAAGTTAAATTCTAGTTGGAGGTAGTAGCGAAGATTTAAAATCGGTCACTAACACTTCGATTGCAAACGGCAGTAAGGTAAGCTGGAGGTGTCAGATACTGTTGGATAACAGGGGTCATGAAGATGAGCCGAGTCCGACCGGAAAAACCACGGTACGGCAGAGATGACCAGCACCAAACTGGGAACCGATCAGGGGCACCTGAACAGACAGAACAGATACAACACACTACATGCAATACACGAAGAATCACCCTCCAATCACTGAACTCGCTTGAATCTAACAGATACCAGCGCACCAATTGGGCCATGCACTGACTATGTCACGTGGATGACAGCGCACTAGACTGCGACCAACCACCAGGGCAGAACTAGTACTGAAAACTCGTACACAGATAGACAGTGCTCATCTTAACATCATAATACACTCATCAATTGACCCTCGTATTCAACAGGAGGAGTGGTGTTAAGATATGGCGTCACTCGTGGTGGCATGTGCCTCGACCTCATCTGCTTTCACCGCCTGGATTCTTCTCGGATCAGAATACAAGCTTTGAATGATACAGCAAACCCAATTCTCATTTGCCTTGAAAACACATGTACAATCAATGGAAGTAGAGCAACAGATCGCGCAGAGATCACGACCACGATGCCGCCGCCCCCAAACCCAGAGCTGAGACGGCAGGTCATCGCCATCTACAAAGGTCCGTCGGTTCACGCGCACTCACTCACTCTTATTACACTGCTACCTGATAGCTCCCACCACCTCATCATACCTCTCACCATAACATGAATACCATACATACGTATCTGTCAATCATCTCATAACCCTCACATCCCTCACAACACAACCCCAGTCCAGTCCTAAAACCCCCAGATATCAACACCACACTAACACCAAAACCAAACCCCAGAGATCCTCAACCTAGGAAAAGACTACCCGCAAGGCGGCCTAAGCTACGTGCGGCCACGTCTGCACCGCGCCTTCATGGCGAACGCGCACCTGCGGGACGACGAGGACATACGCAAGGGGATCGCGCGGGCCGAGTTCGTGAAGAAAGGTGCGTAGGTAGTTCAAGATGGCAGGCAACAGAAACGGAAAGGCTAATACAATGTCCCCTTACTACAGAGATCGAGGCATTGTGAGTTGAGTTTGTTTCAGTGCTGATACTCCTACTCTGTTCGATTGTGCGCTGTACCACACTCGTCGAGATTACTTCATATCAGGAAGGGGTTCAGGTCACGTCGCACTCACTCTACACGTCGTGAGAGTCAGTCAGTCAGTTATGAGGGGTGCTTCCGACTCCCCGTTTGTGACCATATACCCATATATCCCAACCCCAATCCCGACCAAGCGGTCGATTCGTCCCTCATCAATCCATGCCCCATATATAACGTGAATCGAGACAGGTCCTAGACCACATCTGCGAACAAACATGTTGAACATATGTCCAATGTCCCATATCCAAAGTATGCAACGCAAACATGCAGCGGGAACCCAGCCCCTATATGCAAATGCAAACATATTCCCATTCCGCCCATTTCCTTTCTATAACAATGCGCTGGTCCGGTGCGGTGCGGTGCGATTCGATGCCTTCTTTCCAAGACGTGATGCCGTTGTTGGGAGTCCTGCTAATGTCGAGAGTATATAGATACTACCTGAAGAGGTATCGGACGCTGAGGAAGAGGTATGACGGGGCGTGACGGGGCACGAGGCGGAGGTGGAAACCAAGGCAAACAAGTATTGGCTCGGATATTCGAAACAGTGGCCGTCAGGTCGAACAAGCGGTGACTGTGCTGTCAGCCCGAGACGGTCTCATGGCTTCGCCAAGAATAGGTTAATCTCCAAATAAATAGTAGATCCACGTCAAGGCTTGTTGCTCATTCTCTTTCGCGCAGTCCATGCGCCGACCTCAAGGCACTCGCCCCAGCTAGTACCATTCTCGCGCAGAAGATCGTTGACCATCTTGGCAGTCCAGCCATCCCATTCGTCCTGGCTCTTTCCACTGACCTCTCTCAGCATGGGTTCGAGACTGCAAATCTGTCCAACCGTCGTCTCGAGCGCAGTCCGCCGGAGAGCTGCCTGGCCAGCGGTCAACGTCTTGCCTGCAGGTTTCCCTCCTTTGACGTCCGTTGCCTTACTTTTCCCCTTCATCGAATCGATGTAGCTCTTCCCGTCTTTGGTCACCACACCGCCGACACCTTCCCGCTCCCATCGGACCTCACTCAGTGGCACCGCCAACCTTTCTGAGCGCACATCAAGCAAGGTCTCGGACTCTTGCAGTAGATGCGGCCCAGTAAGCGTACAAGGTACTGCAGACAGCCCACGTGCATCGAGGGCTTTGGTTATCCAACCATTGTACTCCACCAGAAACGGGTTCAGCGGTGCGCTGAGCGGTGTGTTTGTCGTCATCACATAAGCACCCAACTTTAGCGCATCGGCTTCCTCGTCCTCCTCGTCACTGGAAGAATCACTATCATCACTTTTGACAGCAGGAGCTGAAGTCTTCAGGACATGCGGTCGTAGCATGCGGATGCTAAAGTCTGTCTCCCATACTTCTATCACACCACCCGGTTTCAACATGCGCAAATAGTCTTCGAGGACGGGCTGCGCGTCGCGAAACGAGCAGCAGAGGGACAAGTCCTTCACCATGATCAAGTCGAATTCGCCATCGGGAAACGGGCAGGGACACCGCCGCAAGTCATGCTGGACAAATCGCCACTTCATATCCTTGTCCGGTTTGCTATTCGTGTCAAGTCCAGAGCCCGCCAGGGAAACGATGTCAACACCAGTAAAGGAGATGGACGAATGACCATGCTGGGCAAAGTACCGATGGCACATCATGCTCCAAAAAGCCGAACCACATCCCACCTCAAGGACACGTGTTGGTGGTTTGTTAGCGAAGGCGGTCGATATGATCGGACCGCCAAATAACTGGAAGGTCATTAAGGTGCGGAGGGACTGCCGGTGAAGTTCTGCCAGATCAACCGGCAGGGGATATGGCAATGTCGGATCGTGTATGTATGTGCGATTATTGCGGACGATGAAGGGCTTGGGCCCGACAGATTGTGGCTTGGAAGCAGTCGATGCCGATGCCGTTGACGCTGGCCCGCTCCCCTCGGCCGAGGAGTTGGGCAAGTTATCGTACGAAGCCATCACGCCGGCTTGGTTCGAGCGAGGTGTGCCCGAGGCGGAGGAGACGCTATCGCTCGTGCGGCTGAAGGAAGGGTACTTTGGAGGAGGTATAGATCCGGCCATGTCGTCATGTTGGTCCCTGCTCGTTGTTGGCCTCAGGGGTCTGGGCCACGAGGGGTCGGTACCCGCAGCACCAGGTTTTGACAGAGTCGGGGTTGACGGGTCAGATGACGCCTGGCGCAGAGCGTGACTCGATGTCCGACGGTAAGGATCGCGTTTGTGTAGTCTGTTTTGTTGACTGTGGCTATGCCCGGAGCTGTTGTAGTGGAAGAAAGGGAGATGCGCAGGCCGGACGCCAAGGGGTTTCGGGGTAGCAGGCGACGGCTCGGGTGCGGATGCGGACGCGGAAGCTGAAGCGGACGTAGCAGAATCAGGCACAGACGCGATCGGGGTCGCCGCAACGTGGACGAGTGCGACAGGAGCGGTCGAGTCGATGGTCTTCGCGCTTGCTTGCACTTGTGGCGATGCGACTACGCTCCCATAGGTGAAAGGGGCAGTGGTGCCAGTGCGGTACGCCGTGACATCAGCGACGTGGTTCTCGGTGGTAGTCTCCTCTGTCTTCTGCAGCGCCTGGTCAGCTGCATTGTACGTATAAGGTATCCATCACAGGACCAGACACTGGGTTTTGTATGTAGGTACGCAGGTAGGTAGGTATGTGTATGTGGGCGGGTAGAGGGCACGGGGTATTCCGGTATTCCGCAATCCCGCATTCGCGTTGCATGGTTCGGACTTACACTGGACGAGTTGTGCGGTTTGAAGGGGAGCCGCAGGGGTTTCTGAGGGTGGGATTCGTGCGACGTTCGGGAGTTGGCACCGCTGGATGGCGTCCTCTGGTGATGCGATGACTTCAGAGCCAGTTCGGACGAACCCTGCGTGTGGACGGAGGTTGCGCGTCGTCGGCCGGGTCTCCTGAATCGCTTTGCGCTGTGCCAGTCGACGTGGCTGTGACTGGGTTTGTCGGCGTCGGTGCCAGTGCCAGTGACAGCATTGGTGATCTCGCCGTTGTTGCCAGTGCTGTCGTGGTGGCTGTGGGAGTAGCTGCCGGCGGCGGCACTCGCAGTCTCATCCGTAGCAGTGGGAGGTCGGGGAGTGGGAGTGGGAGTGGGAGTGGGAAGAGTAGGATCTGGAGTGGTGGTGAGGGTGGCCGATGCCGATGCCCTCGGTGGTGGTCTGCGGAATTCAGGGGCATACATTGCCACGCTGTAGGCGAACTCCATTTTGGCAGTGCGGGTGGCCCGCCCAGTTGGCAGCCCGAGGTTGGCAGCCCGAGGTTGGCAGGTTGGCAGTTAGCCAGGCCGCTGGCGCTTGGTGTCGGGGTGCCTGGGTGTCTGCTGCCGCCTCCTGAGTCCTGGTGAGAACCCCTCTTCCCGCCGGTTGCTGCCGGCCCGCGTACTCTGCTGCGCAACTGCTGCGCAACTGCTGCACACCTGCAACTGTAGCAGCAGCTGTCGTCGCTAAAGCACTGCAACTGTAGCGTCGGCGCCGTTGGAAGCTCCAGCTGCAACCCGACTTGATTGCACCCTCGAATGGTCCCTCGGCTGGACATTCACTGTCAGTTTGCAGTTTCAACCACTCCCTTCGCCTGTTTCTGTTCCTGATCCTGATCTCTCGTCAGACTCCCTTTCTCAACGCGTCACGCCACGCCCTTCCACAAACCAGATTTGGAATAGAGCCCGACTGCAACCAAAATCCCTGACAGCTCGGTCTGGTTCAACGACCAGTTATCCTAATGAGAAAGCTGGCCGGGGATGAACACGGCGATTCCGCGGTTTCGGTGTGCTCGCTTCGTTTCGAATTCTTCGGTGTCGTCTCGTCTCGGGCTAGTTCCGAGTTCGGTATTCTGTCTTGTCTTGTCTTGTCTGTCTGCCCTTCCTCCCTCGGTGTCCAAACAAGGGGGTTGGCTCGCTCGTTTCAATCAACAGTGGCGGTATGTGATATCTTCTGATCCGGCACCGTTGTCATGCAGCCTGGGTGCAGCAGCTGCCGGTGTACTTATTCAATGGCACGCGATGCTGTGACACCGGATCCTGTCCCGGTTGCAGGTGATGCAGCGAGTGTTGCTGGCTTTCCCCTCCCCACCTACCTCGGCCGGCCCGAAGGCACTTAGACTTATATCGCTCCCTTCAACTCGTCCACTGCCAGACTGCACGTCTTTCCTGGCTTTGCCGACCTATAGCAGTCGATGGCTACCTTTTACTAAAAGGATGATTGGAAGAATGCTGGCATTTGTTCCCCAAGGCCCAATCCCATTGGTACAGGCGGCTCACTTTGGGCCGGTGTCTTTCTCGGTGAGTTCTTCGAGTCCCGCGTCGAATCAGGATTCGGGCGGCTTCTGATCTCGGACGGAATATCGGGACCTTTGGTGCGCTGTCTTGTCATTCAAGCATATCCGTGCTGATGGTGTAGGACGCGGTTCCACGATTCGTCGGTCGCTTCGTTTCTCGTTTGGTGCGTGATGCCTTGCTCTGCGGTGGGTGCCGTGTACCGATGTTGCTGTAGGCATGCATCGACTGACATATGGCGAAGACGTTCCGCTGTTCACCTGACAAGTATGGTCCTCTCAGGCGCTCGGTGGGCACAATAGGAAGTTGGCCTTGTTTGAGAATATCCAGCGCCGAGGTCCGGGTGAAGTGGTCTTGACCGCTACATGCCCGGTAGGTGTCTGATATGCTCTTGAAACTCCGTCTCGCTTGAGCGGAAGAGCTCGACAGAGGCGCAGCACTTCTGAAGTATCGCTTGCTTTTTTTGGCGTAGGCTCTGGTCGCAATGGCCATGCGCGTTGCGATCATGGGCCTCGGTGATGTCGTTTAACGTTAACGAGAACAATCCGATGGGATCACAGGCATGCCAGGATATATATATCTGCTGCAGCAAAACACCTCACCTCAGGTTGGGCGCAACTAGTCTCGAAGTCCACTCCTGCTCCATCATACTCCAAGAATAGGTGTCGATCTGGCCCTATCTCGACATGCGCTTTTCCACTTTATGCTCACGATGTTTTAGCCTTGCTCCTTCTAGACCTCTATGGATGATATGTCTGCCAAACGACGCAAAAGACCCTGTTTGTTGGCGGATCGTGGGTCGGACTCGTCAGCCAGCATGGTAGGGTCATATCTCATCACGCACATCTCCCCCGCATTTCATGCGCATACAGCCCCGTCTTGTCGGTAAGTGACAAATCTGGTCTGGTTCTTCAGCAGTAGCGAGCGGGATGCAGTCGTGTCAGCTTTCGGGCATTCGAGTTGCTGTTCCATTTCATCTGATCCTGTTCTCTCCTCGCTGTACGTCTTGCAAGTCAGAACAGGAGCTGGTTCTGAGAACTGATGAACGGGCACAGAGCCCAAGCTGACGGACTGTCCCTGCCCACCGATCATAGGGACATGCGCATCGTGGCAATCAACTTCGTTCGTCCAATGTGCTACACCGAGAAAGGTCGCTTATGCTGCGGCTTGTGCATACTTGATAGCTCTGCTGACCATGCCTGTCTGTGGACTTGCCGATTCCCAAGGTAATCAAGTCGTAGGGATGAGAAGTACCATAGTATGGACGTACTTGGCGCGTCCTTGCACGCACCACATCCCATAACCAGAGCATCATCTCTACCGGCTCGACTATCTGACCCATTTTTGTACACGCGTCGTAAGATGTGGCAACAGGTGCTGTCAAAGGAGCTCGCTTATTGACGTGCATGTTCGAATTGATCAGCCTGAAATGCCATCGCCTAATGGGTTCCCCAGGTTCCCCAGGTTCCAGCAACTCGGTTCGGGACCACATGGTTGAACCTGCTGTTGGGAGGTTGTACTGCAGAATCATAGACCGAGCACATTGACCCGCAGAGACCGATGACTTCGACTTTGATGTTGGCTTTGTTGTATCTCAAGTACCTGACCTTGGAGAGCGATGGGCGAGGTGATGATGCCTATTTGAGCAGGTCGTCCTTCTATCATATCATGCACATGTAGGAATGCCCACAATTCCAAAGTTCCGGCCAGTCAATGACAGACTTGCCAATCCATGTTGGCGGCACAGGCATCGACGACCAACAAGTACAAACGAGCGGGGGATAACTTCTCGAATGATTATGGGTGGTGCGGTAAGCCGGACCGCGATGGCCCAATACAGGCTGACAGGTAGCCACACACGTACGGAGCTGTTGAACATACTTGGGCAGTGTCGTTGAAGATGAGCTTTGTTGGCTGGTTTACGAAGACCCTGTCATATATAGATATATCCTCCGGCCGTTGAAATTTAAGGTTAGCAGGTAACGTTAGACAGACGCAAGTATGGCGGAAATTCGGCAGCTAGTTGATCAAGCTCTTCTCTACTCGGCAAGGTCTTGATACTTCATCAGCTCGTCAAGACAACAACAGCCTGACAGCCTGACACTACCCTCATTGGAAGAACACCGCCCCTCCACCATAGTATGTAACCAAAAGTGACAAACAACTTGCCCAGACTACTCGATCAGACGAAACCTCGAGTGTGAGTGCAGCTGTTGTGGCTTGAGGTAATATTGGCAACTTGGCCAGGTAGGTCTTCAAGACAACGAACAATCGATTCCAATGTTCGGTTCCTGTTTTGCTGGTGTGACAGCATCCAAATCCAAGACACGAGACAAACAGCGGGTCAATTGCCCAATTGAATGGGTGCCAGAGTCGTACAAACTTGTCTGCTTTTTTGCTTTTTTGCTTTGCGTGGTGTTCCGCAGACGAACTTCTCCGATTCCAGCAAAACTCAAACTGAGCACCAGCCACACCAGCCACACCAAACAGCTAGCACTGCCACACTCTTCCTCCACACTTCTCCACACATGAAGCTCTTTCACGTGACACCAACAAGGCTGCACTAATGACACGCCTCTATCGACATCGGCATTGAGCTAGCTGCCCTGTGATTCGAGCAGCACGAGTCCACTGCGAAGCCTGAGCCTGAAGCCTGAAGCCTAACAGGTGTGCTACCTGCAGTCACTGAAGCACGCGGATTGACGACACCTCCAGTTCTGCGACTCATAACAGCATTGTCACGGTTCTGTCCAGACCATCACCTCATTGATATCGTGCAGCGCATTGCATTGCATCCATTGACTGATTCAATTGTCATTCACTTATTGCTCCTCTCTGGGCTGTATCCAACAGTGAGTTCGCACTGGGCAGCAGCCCGTCCCCTGTGCTACTGCGCACTTCAGCCGCCTCTTGCTTCGAGCCCTGACCAGCTAACTTTTGCACCCGGCCTATCAACAGCCACCACTCGTCAAGGCCACTTCAACCAAGTCTGCCCAGCAAAGGCAACACCTCAAGCTTGACCAGAAGAAACAGACATTCACCACAGTTCTGTCTTTGCGACCGTTATTGCCCGCCAGATGCAATCACTCCGAGCTTGGTGCCCACCTCCTTTCGTCCACACACCACCCACCACCACCACCAGCGATCAACACCTCAACCACAATCAGAACACCACCAAATCCACATGCGCCAACTGATACTTGCAGTCAGCTGCTCGTCCTCCACCTTCTACCGTCCACGTTCACGACTCTTGCGACCACAGCTTTGGTCCTGACAACGTGCCAAGCTGCTACAGTTGCACCTACACTGTCCATGCAGCACGACGAAGCTCCCAACCTCGATGTACGGATACCAACCGATCCTTCGTTCTTTCGTCCCCTCCCCGACTTGAGCTGTTAAGTTGTTCCCCAGCCAGCTTGTCGTGATCTCCTCGACTCGACAGCCACCCCGTGGCAGGCGCTCGGACACCTTTCTCCTCAGGCAGATGGACCTCAACCCATACCGAAACCCTCCCGACATATCTATACAACGTACGCGACCGACAATCGCCCTAAGGTCCTGCACTTTCATCCCAAGGTTATCACGTCTCTCTATCTGTGACGATACTCGGTTATTCAGTCAGCTAGAAGGCCCTTGCTTGCCTCACGGTAGCTGGATAGCTTCACTCGCGGAATGTACGGGCCCAACCACCAGCAGGGGCATAACTCGCGCCTGAATGGCGTTCCTGGGGGCCGTGGCGGCATGCCTCCGCAGATGATGTACAACTTTGGCCAGCAGCAGGGCCTCCATCAACACCACACGCACCCCCAGCAGCAACATCATCAGAACCTTCAGCAGGACCATGCAGGCCACAGTGGTGGCTCCAGTGCTCTCAACCACTCGGGCTTTTCCTCAGGCATCATATCCAATGTCACACCATTCACACCTAGCAGTCATCAGAATGGAAACACCCCGGGCTCGCGTGCTGGACCGGTTCAGCACACGTGTGAGAATTGGAACGAGCAGTTGAAATCCCACAAGGAGTCCGAGCGTGCACACCAGACCATGACCGAACAATTCCAGCCACATTTCTTCGCCAGGCTACGGTCAAATGAGAATAAGGGCCTCATGCCGGCCTTGTCGAATAGCAATGCGGCTGAATCATCGGTAGATGGAGATTTGGAGGATAGGGGGAATCGCCCCGTTAATGTCGATAAGGCGTGGGACAGACAAGACTGGCTGAACATTGACTTCAGTGGCCAGGGCCTCAAGAATGTCTCTGCTATGCTCTTTGACCACTACGCCTTCATCACCGAACTCTATCTTGCTTCCAACAATCTAACCTCTCTTCCCAATACCATTGGACAGTTGCGATCGCTAAGGTTGCTGGATCTCTCCCATAACCAGCTCAGTGAACTACCTGCAGAGCTGGGCATGTGCACTCCTCTCCGTCAGCTGCTATTCTACGACAACCATATCCAGGACATACCCGATGAGCTTGGTGCCTTGCATTTCTTAGAGCTACTCGGGGTTCAGGGCAACCCCCTGAGGAATGACTATAAGACGAAACTCATTGAGGATGGCACCAAGGAACTGATCAGCCACCTCAAAGAGAATGCGCCAGGTATGTCAGAATCAGGGGTCTCAACGTATACCCATTGTACTGCTCGCCTTGAATGGGTGTTCGAAACATTTGTGAGTTGGGACTGCTAAGCTGACACTGCTGCTTTAGTCCCTATGCCCCCTAACCCAAGGATGCCTATCACGATTCAAGAGGACGTGGGGTCAGATAAGGAGCGGATTCGAGTGCTATCGTGGAACACCCTGTGTGACAAGTATGCCACCAGTACACAATATGGATATACCCCGTCCAGCGCATTATCCTGGGAGTACCGGAGGGACAGTATTCTCCGGGAATTCCTCGAGAGAGACCCCGATGTCCTCTGCTTGCAGGAGACTGCCATGGATGCCTTCGAGACATTTTTCGCGCCGGAACTCTCCAAGCGCGGTTATCGGGGAGTATTCTACCCGAAAACCCGTGTCAAGCACATGACAGGCAAGGACCAACAAGCCGTCGATGGATGTTCCATCTTCTTCAAGAGCGACAAGTACATCATGTTGGACAAGCAGCTAGTGGACTTCAGACAAACAGCCATCAACCGCCCAGACATGAAGTCGGCAGATGACGTCTTCAACCGAGTCATGCCCAAGGACACTATTGCTGTCTACTGCTTCTTCGAGTCGCGATTCACGGGCAACCGATTCATCGTCGTGAACGCACATCTGTGCTGGGAATCGTACCTGGCTGATGTAAAAGCAGTGCAGACGGGGATTCTGTTGGAACTGGTTACTAAACAGTCCGAGAGGTACACCAGGAGGCCGCCCATGACGTTGGAAGAGAAGAAAATACTCCGGCCTAGTATTCCGGAAGACGCAGGGGGTATACCTCTATCGGAATATCCCGATCCAGCACCCAGTCAGGAGTACAGGAACAACACGGATATCCCCCTATTCGTGTGTGGCGACTACAATTCCATGGCTGATAGCTCTGTTTATGAGCTGCTCGAAAAGGGCCGGATACCACCCGATCATCCGGATTTGGTCGGACATTCCTACGGAAACTTCACACGGGACGGCATTGAACATCCCTTCAGCTTGCGAAACTCATATGCCCACCTCTTCGGAAGCCAAGACGAGCTATCATTCACCAATTACACGCCCACATTCTCGGGTGTCATCGATTATATCTGGTACACTACCAATACACTAGATGTCGTTGAGCTACTTGGCCCACCGGACTCGGAATACCTGAAGAAAGTGCCGGGATTTCCGAATTACCACTTCCCAGCTGATCACATCCAGATCATGGGCGAGTTCGTCTTCAAGTCTCGGAAAGACAAGAAAGCTGTTGAACATCAGGAACGGCCAGGTGGCTCTTCTAGGAATTAGTAGACGATGGACGAGTGAAATCTTTCTCCTCGGGTTTCGCAGTGCCCCTTTCGCTGCATATCTATGGTATTCCACAGAAGCGAGCATAGGTTCTAGTAGCGCCTCTTCGGAACGGTCCTGGCTCATTAAACCCCGGGCCACATGTATATGAAGGAATGAAGGGATGCAGCGAATCTTTTCTCATACTCTGAGGATGGTCTTGGCACGACACCTGGGTTGGAAATCTGCGGATGGCGACTGCAAAGTGGAGTGGAAACGGTTCTTTACTCGATTTGATTCCTTTTCCCGCTTCTGCCTTTTTTGTGGTCTTTTCAATGTGCTTGGCGCTCCAAGTATCTTGTACGTGTAGCTTCCAATTCAAGCCCCCAAATACAATAACTGCGCCCGCAGTTGATTGACTTCTACAATTCCGTCTTCTGGCCTGCCGCGTGTGTTCTCCGCGTGAGGATCTAATGTAAGTGACATGACGATCGCCTTTTTCGATTGCCAGTCATTCGTGCACTGCTCTCAGGGTCAAGGCTTGTTCCCATCTGGAAGACGCCCAAGGTGAAAAGAGAAGTCTACATGAACATACTCAATGTCAAACGCACAGAATGCCCTAAAGGGTAGCAATTTTATAGGAGAGCCGGTCATAGCCAGAGATCACTGATACACGGATCAATACTCTGCTTTATCGGTTGCCTGTAAGATTATTTCTTTTCATATACGTCCTAGAATCTTCATCCTTCTCCGCCATCAATACATTTCTCTCTCCAGGCTCTCTCCCTCTCTCGACCAACATACGGCAAACCTAGTAAGCCTTGACGGCATTATCCTTGAGCTCAACCACGGGCGCGACCTCCTCGCCATCATCCTCAGTCATGCCGCCAAGCAGCATGGACGCGGGCGCAAGGGCCTGCATCTCAGGCGGGCTGGTGAAGGCAAAGAACTTCTCGTCGTGCCACTGGCCGGCCGTGATGTAGCGGCCCTCGGAATCGGTGAACATGGCGTCGTCCTCGGCGCGCAGGAAGTACGCGATCGAGTAGCGGTGCTCGGCTGGGTGCAAAGGTACCACGCGGTGGATGCACGACTGCATGGTATGCCCCGACGCGAACCGCAGCGAGTCGCCCACGTTGACGACGGCGCAGCCTGCCCGCGGCTCCACGAACCCGAACTCCCGCGCGCCCGGCGGCCGGATCTGCAAGCCCCATTGCTCGCTGAAGAGTAGCGTTAGGGAGCTGATGTCCGTGTGCTTCTGGTGCCCGATGTTGCGGTCCTTGGATGAGTCTGATGGGATGTAGTGCATCATGGCGAGCGTCGACGTCGAGGGCCGGTCGTTGCGGTGCGAGTTCTCGAAGCGCGCGGCGCCGGACAGGCCGCAGCCGGTGGAGAGCGCTGACAGGATCGCCTTGGTGGCGATGTTGGAGCCCGCGATGGCGTTCTCGAGGACCTTCATGTCCGGGCTGTTCTTGATCACGGCTGGTAGGTGCGGGCTGGAACGTTGGATCTCGTCGCGGGATACCTGTATGGTTTAGCAGTTAACCGTACTCGGGCATTGGGGTGATGTGTGTCTGACCTTGATCATCTCGTAGCCATCCTTGGTGTTCTCAAGGACACCCGTGCGCGAGCCAACAGGCTCGTAGCTGTTCCGATACAGTACCATCAGCAAAGGAGCTGTCAAGTCAAGACACAGATAACTACATACCCGAGATGCGGCGCAATGAGACCATACTCGTTCTTGGCCTCCAGCGGCGCCTCGAAGAAGCGGTGCATCAGCTTCAGGGTCTCCTGCTGGTCGTCGAGGAACCGGCGGCCGTCGATGTTGTTCAGGTCCAGGTAGAAGAAGCCCTGCTTCTGGCAGCAGCGGACTAGCCGCTCGACCTCGGCGGGCTCCTGCGAGAGCAGCAGGCTGAAGTCTATGGTCGCCATGGCGTAGACGGGGACTTTGGTGTTGTTCCACTCCACGCTCTGTGGGATTTCTGGTGAGATGGCCATTTTGGATGAGTTTTTAATTGATGATACTGAGGATAGAGGATGAAGGTCAGGCTCGGTACGTGGGAAGTACGGAGTCAGATACTTCACTACTACTACTACCTGCTGGCCTTCGATCGTTCTCTGTTTTATAGACCGTCATCATGTCAAGTCAACCGCGGAACCCGATCCTCCACCACATTAGGGGAGTCTGGTAATACTGCCCCCTCACCCCACGCATCGTGTTCGATCGATGGCGCCTTGTCACTCTGAGCCACCAAAACGTAGCGTAGTGTTACAGCCAGATAGCTGTGGCAGTTCAGCCAGATTGAAGACTGGGCGAGGGGAGCCGGGAGTACACACATGTGTCATGATGATGTCTGGGGTGCACATGGATAAATACACAATACCAAGACCGGCAGATGCTTGTCGTGGTTATCTGGAACTATATGATGCTGTGCTATTGAAGCACCGTGCCCATCGATGATCTGGCATAGTACCATTGATTGGGACTCCGCACTTGGCATGGCTACAGTTCTCTGGTCTGTTGCCATTTGGATGACGATGGCTTCATCTAACCGGCATGGATTGCGGCAAAGACGGCATATGTCATGACTCCCCTCACCACTTTGGGATAGATAGGAGGACTCCTTGGCTTCATGAGGCAGTTCATCTTGGAGACTAAGGGGAGGGGATGGATGGCCCAGGGGCGAATTCGTGGCGCCTGCCCCAAGTTCGGCTTGTAGGAAGGTCTGCCATTTCGCTGGCTACACGGCCGTTCTTGTTCATCACCGTGTACCGGCATTCGCTCCAATATACTCGCCATTGGAAGAGTACCGTTCCGCACTCCTCGTGTGCCAGATTCCATTCCAGGGATTGATCCGGATCTTGTTAGGTTCGATCTCGTCACCATATGTCGTTTGTCTCTCCTTGTTGTACCTCGAGTGACGTGGGCTGGTCCCATACTCAGTTCGTACTCTTGATTACGTAGAATACCGTAAATACGAGACACATATACCTATATGGTTCACAATGAAAGGAGTTGATATAAATACAACGCGTACATCATATCTGTGCACGTACGATTCGCGCAGCATTGCCACAACGGTATGGCCTGACTTGTATGGCCTAACTCGTATGGACCTCAGGCTGAATCACAGCAAGGAAAGTACATGTTGAATGACATAACGCTTCTGGATCTCAGCCACCATACTATCGTACCCAGTTGGATATATCTAGCCACGTAAATCTGTCCGTAGAGATCCACGGTGTCGATGAAAATCCCCAACGCATCAACCTTATAACTTCCGTGCCGCTCACATCGCATTTTCTCGTTCAGCTGGAGGATAGTGTGATCGAGACACCTACGTTCGTATTCTGCGATAAAGAAGAGATCGGCCTTCATGGCCTTCTCATCATCGATACCATACTGCACTTCATTCTCATTGCTTGCATCCTTCCTCGCATGACCGGTCTCATGGAATTCGGGGAAGTTAAGGCTGTTGAGGTTCCCTTCCTTCAGATCTCGCGCAGTCGAGCCGTAGTCATTGTACAGTCGACACAAGCTGGCAGGATGTCTGCTGAGGGCGTTGGCTAGATAATGCTGACGCGCGCCGACGAAGAACGGCTGACCATCGTCTGCCGCGAGGCATGAAAAGAGTAGAAAGATGACAGGGGACTGTGTATCGTTGGCAGATGTGGTTTGTACCCAGGAGTAGTACGTCCCTTCGATGGGCTTGTAAGGGACAATCTTCGGCTTTCCCTCTCTGCTAAGGGGTTGCTTTGCTCGTTGGGCTGCGAAACGGAGGCTGTCCTCTTCGTGATCTATGTGTGCAAGCATACAACGAGCAAGCTCACTGTGAAGCTCTTTGTGAATGTGGTTGGGTGATTTAACGACGCTTGAGTGCTGGAGGATGTACGACGTGAAACCACGCAACGTGGCTGTCACTTGTTCCAGTGGGAGACACGGTGACGCGCCATCGCTGGAAGTGCCATCCACCTCCTCCATCCTCGCAATGGATAAGCGGTCGAAGTAGTTCAGGTGATGGTCACTTGTCCATCGACGCCATAGTTGATTCTATTGATGACGTCAAAATCAGGACTGCGCTGATCAACGGAGGCGCGTACAGTTATGCGCTCCAGGTCAGGGACTTGACGGGTCGAACACTCGAGCAGACGATCGAGGTATACAGGAAGCACTACGCGTTGTTTGGCTCGTGGGCGTCGCCTTTGCGTTGGTCGGCTTTCTTTTGGTGTTCGTTGAGAAGCATGTCGATATGCGCACAACACTTGAAACTGATTTTGGACTAGAAGAGGCGAAAGACCAGAATCTCGCCCAGGGCAGCAAGATATGAGTTGTAGAGTCGGAAGGGAAGGGCCGCAGTACATGTGTAGATAAGGTAGGTAGCTACCTAGTGTCATAATTCTAGGATGGCTACCACCTACAGTACGTACCTCTGATCGAGCATGTGATTCGTAACACAGATTTGTGCCGTAGTGTTGAATGGGAGCAGGGAATAGATACCGGAAGATCTCCAGTGGGGCAGAGACGCACAGGGCATCTGACCCACCAAGAAGACAGATGATCAATCTCTGTAGGCTGAAGAACGAGAGCAGAACAAGAAGAAGAACAGAACACACTTGACAACCTGAACAATCTGAACTCGCTTGCATCTAACACGTAGAATTTGTGCAGATAGGTTCCAAGTCCCGGTGTCTAGCGCGAGTGGCTTGCGTGGGGAATACGGATCTAGCAGCCTCACATACTTTTCGCACGCAAGCCACTCGCGCTAGACACGGGGACTTGGAACCTATCTGCACAAGTCCTACGGTATGCTTTATACCGGATGTATGCATATCTAGGTAGCACGTGACCTGCTTGGATGGTAGACCCACATGGCAGTCTTCAAGGCGGCTCGCGATGACAGCTTCACATCTTCCCGACTACAGTTCCAATTGGAGAAGAGCCGCGTAGACCCAGACGAGCAGGATGCTCTCTCGAGATGATCTGCCGACCTCGAATTACGACAGCCAACCTCCTTAGCCAGCCCGGCATTCGAGCAGTCCTAATCCTGTCAACGCTCGTGTTGCTCTACGCGACGTACGGATACCTGCGCTTCTACCGCGACCCGTTGTCCGTCTTCTTCTCGGAGGAACATGGCTTCGACCGAACCTACTCCAAGACGCGCCAGGCCGAAGCCGACCTGTTCCTCGATGCAGCCAAGGCCGATCCAGCTTCGAGCCGCGCCCGCCTTGGCAAGGCGAGGAGCCAACCCGAGATGTGCGCCGTTTTCATCACGGTAGGGAGGGACGTCGAGGGACGACAATACATCGACAGCGCTGTGGGGTCCTTCCTTGCGAACATGTCTAGAGCAGAGAGGGAGGCTATACATCTGAAGCTGTTCTTTGCCGACGTTCCGAATCCTGAAACCCAGCACAAGAGCTACGCGAGTCTCGTGGACGCTGATGTTGCCGATGATATCTTGACCTACCCCGCGACGCTTCCCGGGAATGTCAAAGAAAGCAAGATGAAGACCCTGATGGCATGGGCTAGCGATCGACAAAACAAGCACGCGCTGGAACGGAAGACGGTGTACGATTACGCGTATGCTCTCAGCCAGTGCGTATCAACGACCAATGCGCCGTACATCGCTATTTTCGAAGGGGATATCCTTCTTGCCGACGGATGGGCGGCGAGAACGCTCAAGAATCTACATACTATCGATACCATGATGAAAGACCCATCCCGACATGAACCCCAACGCGGTCAAGTCGAGCCGGGAGGACCGAACAGCTGGTTTTACCTGCGAATGTTCAACCAGGAGCGAAGTACTGGGTGGTCGGGCGGGTACGGGTTCCGGAGCAACAACGTCCACATTATCTCGCTCGCGGTCGGGGTCCCCTTGTTCCTCATATTGCTTCTGGCCCGGCGGTTTGTGCTACCACGTCACGTTGCCCGTCACCTGGATGGCTGGGTTCTATTCCTGGTCTGCGCGATTGCGGTACCGCTATTCATATGGCTCTTCTATGCCTCAGGCAAGGCCTCTCTTCTAGGTGCGCCCCGGGGTGTCCGCGAAGAGTTCTTCGGCTGCTGCAACCAGGCATTGGTCTACAACAGGGCGCACGCGCAGGATTTATCCGACTTCCTCATGGCCGCGACGACTCACGACAGACCGGGGAGGAGTGACATGCTGCCCAAGGACTTTGCGTGGAATCACGGCCTGGCACGAATCAGTGCCTACCCGATGCTGGCTCAGCACGCTGGTAGAGTCAGTGCTATTGACACGAGCAACGATGAAGCGAAACGCGTGTGGAGTATGGCGTTCGAGAGTTTCAACCCGTCACAGCTGGCCCGTGACCATATACGGGATGTCAGAGAGCTATACGGCGACGCTGCGGCTTTGGATATGGAAACCCGCGACCAGAGCATGTACATGTAACTCTGTATAGACTAAAAGTGACTCAAGCTCGGAAACATTGTCCATGTCGGCCCTTGTCTTATAGGCTTGGTCTTCTCGTCTGATTATCTTCTTCCCGGTTGTGACTCACTGAGTGCTGGGTCGAGATAGCACCTCCATTCACTGAAGCGGTGGGAATATTCTGCTTGCAATTCCGTCAAGTCAGCGCTTCTAGTCACCGCCAGGTATATGATTTGCAGAAGAACCTGTGGTCATAATTCGTAGCAGCAGAATGAGGGCGCATCGTAAGTCGCTTAGGCCAAGGGCGCTCCTGGGCATCAGCCTATATAACGGACCCACGATCACCTCCGAACATAAGTTGCCTCGCATCATAACGCAGAACCAAATCTTACGAGCATCACCAAACCACGTCAGCAGGATCACTGATATAGCATCATCAAAACCCGTCCCCTTCGACTATTCACTATGGGATCGATCTCACGCCTCTTGTTGGTGCTGTCGGCACTTATATTGGTGCTGACAGCGACGCCAGTAGCACGTAACAACTGCCTTGAGTTTGCACTACTGAGGAGCTACCCCCACGTTAAATACAAAACAAACAAAAAACAAACAACTGCCTTGTCTCAGCAGACCCAGCCCCTCTCCATGGCTTCTACTATACGTGTCATTCATAGCATGTGGAGCCAGCCTCAACAACACGGCTCTCAATCTTGTGGCGAATTGCGAGAACGGGCGGTACAAGAACCAAAGCGAGCCGGAGAACATGATCTGTACAACGTTGGACTTGAATCAGTAAGTGCATCAATATCAATCCGATCCAGGTCTTTCTCGCATCCCAATCATCAAAGGGCACAATAGCGACGAGACTCCACGACCAGAGAGGTTGGAATGCATATTTAGAGGCTGACATAGCTGCAGCTGCTTCAAGAATATCAAGGGCAAACTAGTGGGCTGGATGGCGGATATTGCGATACACCCACGTTCTACCCTTCAGGCTGTTTTGCAGCCGGTCTGCTTGTTGATGCAAATCGCTCAATAGCCACAAAAAATACATTGCTCCAAGCAGAGTGCTACGGGGGAGCAGCGGGAGGGTTCGCTCGAACGGTTACTTCCATCGACTTGGGTAGGTACCAAATCTTCTTCTCCGTACACAATACACATTGAGGTATCTGGCTAATACAGATTTGTACACAGGGCTATACATTTCAAACTGGAATGGTCATCTCGAATGCGACCAAGACGGAACCTCAATTGTGGGAGAGGTGACAACAAAATGTCGTCATTAAGGACTGAATGCATTGAAATCGAGGGCGGTGGATCATACATCATACACACCATGATGTGAGAGAGCTATCTGGCGATCTTAGACAAAAGATTCCTCTGGGACGATGGGTATTTGCTCTGGGCACATTCACCTGCGAGTCAAATTCCAATAGCTGAAGCTGTGACCCAAGCTTGTATGAGACGCCCCTGGATGACCTGCATGAAACTAGTAGCTATCATGGCATCTGGTATCGAGCGACTCATACACAGGAACATTCACTTGTCGAATGGTCATACTAGTTCTCATTCACAAGTGAGTTCGCCAGTATTAACGTCTATATAGTAGGCCTTGCTGGCACTCCAAACCCGCCTCGTAGCAAAGCACAAGCTCACGAAATTCATGATACTACTGCCACAAAAGGAGTCCAGATCCATCGACAACATCACAGCGAGACGAGATACATTCTAGAGTGTCTTGCCCTACCCCGAGAGGACCCAACAGCAACTAGCGATGTCACCCGCACCACAAACACTACCCGTGCTCCCAGCACTCCTGCCCCCCGCAGACACAGTGCACGCCCCTTTCATCGGCTTCAACGCAACATGTAGCTCATGGCACGTGGAGCCCAGCCTGGACAACGCTTCCATCAACCTTGTGGCGAAATGCGGCAGTGGATCGGGGGACCTATGTACCTCATTGGATTTGAATCTGTCAGTGCAGGGAGCCCGAGCATATTGGCACAAGCCCAGTAAAGCTGATATACCTTGGCAGATGCTTTCACTACAACGGCGGACTCCTCCACCCATTGGACCCAGTAGCTGCCGCTGCTTCGAATTACAGCAAATTCTACCTTACGATATGCCCTTCGGTACTGCTGGTACCTGATGCAGATCAGCAAGAGACTCGGAACAACACGGTACTGCAGACGGTATGCCACGACACAAAGGATTCGGGGATGATGGCAGGTTCGATCGACTTGGGTATGCAGCCTATCTATTCACTTCTTAGAAAAACAACACGAGGCTTTGCTGACGCGAGGACACACGCAGGGCTGTACATCTCAGATTGGAACGGCCAGGTTGGCTGCAATTCAGGCGCAAACTCGGTCAACGGAAAGTCCTCTACCAACTGCCACTGAGCTTCAATTGCCATGGTTTGAAGAAAGAGGAAGCGCCGGCAAGCGGGTGCGGGGTCATGACTGGCTGTGTACCTAGATTTTGGTTTTTGTAATTTACCCATTCTTGTTGTTACTCTCGTGTAGTCCTCTTTGAGGAGTTGACAGGTTGGCAGATGCTTGCGGTCTAGTTTTGAATTCTTTGCAGATGTGTCTGTCGTTGTTCCCCAGTTGGTTTTAAGCAATGTAGACTAAGAGCTACGGATTGAACTTCTGGAATTGCCGAATCCGGAAAGCCTTGGCGAATTGTGAGCTATCTAACCCTTGGAGGTCTTTGATGGTTTGTATAGATGATGGGACAATGTGATACTGGTATATCAATCATTGGTAGCAAGACTGCTCGTAACTAACACAACAATCCCACAACGCCTGAGGGTCAGCGCGTACACCCATAACTTTCAAATAAATCGGGTTCCATCAACTCAAGAAGCACAATATGTCATGTCTAGATCTCACCCCAGAGCTGTCAGCCCTTGTCAGGAGGATTTCGGACCACTACGACTCTGGAGCACCGCTTTTCGACAAGCAAACACTGCTCGATCTCGAAAGGCAGCTCGACGAACACCCCGAGTACGTCTCTATTCAACCGTTCAACGGTGGACCGAAGTGGCGGGTATTCGACTCCCTTCATCCGGGTGAGGGCTCTGAGGGGTGAGTCCTGTGTATCACTTGCGTTGCCTTACCTAATGTCAGTGTAGTGAAGAAATAGCCCGAACGATAAGAATCGTGGGCCACAGAGACCTTTTCCCTTACGATGACGATGTGCGCCATCCCAAACTCCTCTTCGACCCCCGTTGGGCTTTCTGGACCTAGGAGCCCGAGTTCCAGACTCCCTGTGAGTAGCATACCGGTTGTAGGGAACCTCTTGTGTTCTCACGTGAACCGGGCCTATATTTCTCTGCTACCCGGGGAGACAACTTCCCGACCCAACCGCCGACTCCCACCACTACTCATTTTCCTTCTTGCGTTCTTCGGATGACTCTTACTGAGTTTATTACTGACCATGTCATCCTTAGTCACGAACCTTGCCTGGGCACAAGACGGAACTCGACAGGAAAAAGTCACCGCCCTACTGACGCAATAGGACAATTTCCGCAAATCCCAAAAGTTCGAGGAGCTTGGCAATGCGATCTACGGTATCTATGCGTTTAACTCAAATGCGAGAAATATAAGGAAAATCGTCTGCTTGGCTTGGGCGGTTTTGCAGCACCTTATGCATCTGAGGCCGCTGCTCGTGACGGGCAGGCGCAGTTCGACAAGACAACGCAACACGCGGCGGCAATGCTAATGCGTGAAACACTCATGGAAATAACCGGAGCCTTGGATAAATTTAGTTATATCTTTAGTAATATTTATATTATTTGATTTTAGCAGTAATCAATTTCAGTTTGTACAAGAACGTTATGATATGAACTTATTTGATGTTTATTTAGGGGTAGATGGAATATCCATATATTTTATATTGTTAACTACAATAATAATGCCTATAGCAATATTATCTAACTGAAATTCAATAACTGAAAATGTTAAATCTTATTTAATAATTATGTTATTACTAGAAACATTATTGTTAGCAGTTTTTTTAGTATTAGACATTTTGTTGGAACAGGCTTGAACGATCAATCATAATACTCGAGTATGGGGTCAAGGTCATGATATTGCTAATGGTTGGATTGAGAGGAATCTAGCTGGACTTGAAGGTCTGGCCAAGTGCCCTCTCAATCCACTATCTTATCTTATCTAATCATACATGTGGGTCCTGGTATAGATGGTTTGCAGTCTGGAATCGCATAGATCCAACACATTTTATTATTCTATATATTTTTTGAAAGTATACTACCCCCTTTATTTTTATTGATAGGTTTATTTGGATCTAGTAATAAAGTAAGAGCTAGTTTTTATTTATTCTTATATACATTATTAGGTCTTTGTTTTTATTATTATCTATTTTAACTATGTCTTCTATAATGTGAACTACTGATTTCGATGCTTTATTTAAAACAAATTTTGATTATACTACACAAGTATTCTTATTCTGTGGAATATTTATAGCATTTGCAGTAAAAACTCCTACTATATTTTTAAATAACTGATTATTAAAAGCTCATGTAGAATCCCCTTTAGGTGGAAGTATTATCTTAGCGGGTATTGTTTTAAAATTAAGTTTATAGGGTATATTTAGATTTATTTTACCTATATTACCTAAAGCATCTTTAGATTATAAATTTATAGTATTTGTGATAGGTGTAATAACAATAATATATGCTAGTTTTAGTACATTAAGAACTACAGATATTAAAGAGTTAATAGCTTATAGTTCAGTATCTCATGCTGCTGTTTACTTGATAGGAGTATTTAGTAATACAATACAGGGAATAGAAGGAGGAATACTTCTAGGTTTAGCTCATGGATTTGTATCTAGTGGTTTATTTATATGTGCAGGGGGTGTATTATATGATAGATCTGGAACTAGATTAATACATTATTATAAAGGTATAACTCAAATGATACCTTTATTTTCTATATTATTTTTTATTTTATCTTTAGGTAACTGTGGAGCTCCTTTAACTTTAAATTTTGTAGGTGAATTTATGTCTCTTTATGGAGTATTTGAAAGATTACCTATTCTAGGTGTATTTGCTAGTTCTTCTATAGTATTTTCTGCTGCTTATACTATATATATGTTTAACCGTATAGTATTTGGTGGATCATTTACTAGATTCTTTGAAGAAATTATAAGTGATCTTACTAAAAGAGAATTATTTTTATTATTTACATTAGTAGCCTTTACTGTTCTTCTTGGTATATATCCTTCTACTATTTTAGATAGACTACACTATTCAGCCACAAATTTAATATATAAATATAATTTATTGGTTTAGTACCATTTAATAATACGGTGGTTATAGTTTACTCTGGAAAAAAAAAATATATAGTTATTTCCTTAATTAAAATATTTTCGTTTTATAATAAACGCTAATACTTATTAAATAGTATTTAATAACACGATTATTATTAATATGCCTCAATTAACACCATTTTATTTTGTAAATGAAGTAACTTTTGCTTTTGTTATAATTATAATAACAATATATATGTTATCTAAATACATATTACCTAGATTTGTTCGTTTATTTTTAGCTCGTACTTTTATATCTAAATTATTTAATTAATACTTATACTACATGAAGTAGTATATTTTTAAAATATTATATTAAATATAAATTAAATTTATCAAGATTTACGTTTCAATTATTAATATTAATTAAAACGAGAATTTGCTGTTGGTCCCGCTGGATTCGGTGGATGGCGTCGCTATTTTCAGCGGCTCCAGCAGTGATTGTGGGAGTCAGAATTTGTGTACCAGTCAAGTCATATATACTTTACTAGGCTCTCGGCGCGCCCAAACATGCCATCATGTCTTGTGCGTGTTCTTGGCTTGGCACATGAGCCATTTCTGGCTCCAGTATGTCCGTCCCATTTCCTGAACCCTTCCTCCGGTTCTCTCCCTTTGCCACACTTCCACGCCTACTCTGGATCTCAGGACCAGGACCCACCCAGGATGGCAGCATTGATTCATAAATGACTGTACTGCCATCTATCTCTCTTCTTTCAAACTGAGCAATAGTCATAGCTACAATATCGTTCAAAGTGCTTGCCTCCTCGTCACCATGACCACTCCAACTTTACATACCTCTACAGACCAAAATGCGGATTTCCTTAAGCGCTTCTCTTCCTTCGAAAACAAGAAAAGGCAACATCCGAAGCCTCTGTCGGTTGAGGAGCACGTTCAGTTTTGCACGCGTGCCAAGTCTGTCAAGTACGTCAGACCAAAGCTATCGGAGGGAACAGAGATCAACATTGGCGGGATACTGGACAAGTGGAAACGGTATGCCCTACAGAAACCTTCACTTTTCAAACCTTTACTTCCCGTTTTTAGCTGATCCACGTTTCAGTTTCTGTAAAGAGCTTCTGAAGACAGAAGACTGGCGGACAGTCATCAAGACGATAGAGGTGTCGACTATTATAGATTTCTGCCTACACATATGCGAATCGGACAGAATAAAGGCTCAAGAGTCATTAAAGCAGTATTTTCGGCGATTCCAACAGTTATACACTTCGCAAACCGGGAACTTCATGAACCGTAATGATTCTCATTTGGTCTACACGGTTAGTAATTATATCAATCCAGAGCATGCTCTAATGACTGACTAGTTCATAGTATATGCATGCCGTTCTTGTTCCACTGTACCGCCTCCGTCCTCCCAACACCAACAAACCAGTTCTAGGGGTGGAGGCACTTTGTTCTATCCTGACTTTCAACATCGCCTATGATCTAGCCATTCAACCTCTTAAAAGGCAACGTGTCCAACTATCAGGCTGTTACCAACTCCTTTGCTACACAGGCGTGCGGCCGGCTGAGCTCGTCTGCAACGAGCGAAAAAAGCCTAAAGACGGCACGGTGGAAGAAATCTTTGGTGTAAATGGAGTTTTATCCATTTGCACTGATTCTCGCCTTATAAACAGCACTAGGCAGGGGGAACTTGACAAGAGCGAAGTCAAAGAGATTACAGATGATGGCGAAGGAGAGGTAGGGGTGAGCAAGAACAGAGGAGAGCAGCAAGGTAAGGATCAAGAGTTGTTGGTCCTTTCCTGGCTGCTATTACAAGAGATAGTTGAACGTGGAAGACCAAAGGCCCTTTGCTACGAAGACATTCTGCTGATAATAGTGCGTCACCCAGAGTCTGGTTGACCGATCCCGGCGATGGCTATCAAATTCGTCCATCACAAAGGGTACAACAATAAACCAAGACTGTAAGTTGAGTTAAGGGATTCCTCCTTCATGATAATATTAACTGGAATTTGGTATTAATAAGTCTCTAGTACTATCTTCTACTTTATTACAACAAGAAAATTGATCTTCTGTCCAGTGAGCCTGATGATTGGTATAGCTCTTGATAATTGCGCTTTTGACGCTCCAAGCTTAGTTAATGCCTCAAGTATGATGAAGGTAAAACCATGGGGGCCCATGCAATGCATACCACTGCGATGGAAAGAGTCAATGCGGAGGAAAGCCGTGTTCTGACGTATTAAGGGTGCAGAACTTTCAAATGACAAGGCCATGGCTTATGCTAAGCTCCGTGATAATATGGGTGAGCAGAGTCTCAATGCCGGGTTCGAGGAGCGATGGACTCCGAAGTTCTGCCGGAGAGGCGCAGGCAATGCTGTGAATGGTACGTGCAAGCTACCTTCGATTATGACAGACATTCTAATCACAGATTACCTAGGCGATGCACCGGATTCGATCCAGGATCAGATGATACGTCATGATCCCAAGTTTGCTACCTTTCACAGTGCTTACCAAAATCACAACCTTTAATTCGACAGCCAGAATGCATTCCTGGAGGAGGAAAAACAGGTCCAGCTATTTAAACTCTTCGCCCACGTCAGTATCTCGCGGGATCCTCGCGCAGTGAGAGACATGGTTCCTGAGGATGTATAGAGTAATCTCCCACCAGACCCCGAGATCAGCGAACTCGAAGCGCTACGTACCGAACTCAAGGGCGGCCAGCATCGACTTGTCGGTAACAAGTATGAAGCCAAGATCCGCCAGCTTACCTATACCATCTCCTTGAAGCATACAAATTGTGATAAGCTCGTTGTCAAGAAATATTGCGAAGACTACTTCTATAATGGTCTTACCCGGGACATTGAGCGGCAAGCCTGTGGGGAAGAGGAAGATGAATACGTAGAGCCGAAGCTGGATCTGGACATCCCTGAACGCGCTCGACTGGCAGAGCTGCTGTGCCATCAACAAGAGCATTGGAGCGAAGAACGGATCTCGGAAGCTCGAGTTGAGGTTATTGACCTATACGCAGCTCTTTATAAGAAAAGAGAGACGGTCAAAGGAAAGCTGATCCGTGCAAAACAGGGTGATGCACTAGCTCAGCCTAAGCCTGCATCACCACAACAATTGCCTTTGGTTCTAAAGTTGAATCAGTGTCCGGACTGCATAGGGGATGAGAGAATCTCTCACGAGGAGCGTTCTTACAAATACTGCCGTGATACCGTTAGGAATGACCATTTTGATGATCAGCACCTGCCAGTTCGTGAGCGTGCGGCTTTGCGTGGAGAGCTTCAGGTTTGCAGACATCCAGATTGCATCAAGGCCGGGGTCAAATTAGGTAGTTTGAATGAGTTCAGAAACCATGTACAGAAGGTTCACAATGTGCCTCTTCGATCTGCTGATCAGGCACAAGCCCGGCGGATGCGGAAAGCACGGGCTAAAAATCAGGCATGTCAAAGAGTTTCTAGCTAGATGAACTATATGAGCGTATATTATTTCAAATCGCCCGATGGGCTGGCACCAAATCCTTGGGGCACCTATAGCTTTCTTCATGATTGATTTGGGCCTATAAATTTCGTTTGATTATCTATTGCAGACGATTCGGAGCATGTCGCTAATGGAGGCAAGTATTTGCAAAAACAGAATTAACAGGATATATTGCCATTCTGATGACTTGTGGTACGCGCGTCGTATCTGGTGTAGGGGAGGCAGAAACGCATGGCGGGTAGAACCATCGCACTGGCAGAAGAGCCTTGGCTGGCAGAAAGAGCTTAGCGCTGGCAGAAACGCTCGGTTGCTAGAAAGAGCTTAGCGCTGGCAGAAACGCATGGCTGGCAGAAAGTGCTTAGCGCTGCCAGAAACGCTCGACTGTCAGAAACCCTCGGCTAGCAGAAAGAGCTTAGCGCTGCCAGAATAACCTTGGCTGGCAGAAACATATTGTCAGAGGCTACAGGTCTGTAGAAAATGTGCCAAAGATCATCGACACGTATGACGAGGACAGAATTGGATGTCCTGGGACAGAAGTGGAGTGGCTGGCGAGCCTTTGCTGGCCTGTCCCAGGACGTCCAATTCTGTCCCAGGACCACTTCTGTCTCAGGTCCTAGGACGTCCAGTTCCGTCCCAGGACGTCCATCTGTCCCAGGACATCCAATTCTGTCTCAGGACCACTTCTGTCCCAGGACATCCAATTCTGTCCCAGGACCACTTGTGTCCCAGGACGTCCATCTGTCCCAGGACATCCAATTCTGTCCCAGGACATCCAATTCTGTTCCAGGACATCCTGTTCTGTCTCAGGACCACTTCTGTCCCAGGACATCCAGTTCTGTCCCAGGACATCCAATTCTGTCTCAGGACCCACACCACCTACTCCTACTGGGTGGCGCGCTTTCTCGAGGTGGTCACCTGACACCTTCAGGCCCTTGTAATGTGATTTATAGTTGTGCGGATCGACCCTCCAGCCGCAAGCTCCTTTATTTAAGCCATCTAGTGTCTGCTCAACAGACTAGAAGAGCTGAAAAGAGCAAAGCGCAGAGTGGGAGGCTAGCGATGGAGCAGCGTAAAGGGGAGCTGACTATCAGACTATCGCCTCGTCTTCGTTCACCAGGGTAACCTAGGCGGGAGCGATAGCCCCAGCTAGAAAATAGCTTGCGTATCCTATATGAATTTTTTATTTTTTTATACCTTTTACTATCAATTGAACTTGCTTGACAATCCCGCATCTCCTCAAAGCTCTCTGCAGCCACTACTGTTGTGATTCATGATGAATGACTTGGTGAAGACCAACAGACGCCGTCTTTCTTCTTCCGAGCTTCTTCCTCTTTCTTGCGAAGGGCCGCAATCATCCGTCGTTGCCTCTCCTGATTGATTATAGCCCTTGTCTTTATTGCATACTCTTTGGAGAAGGAATAGCCCCTGCTACGAAGATTGAGCCTATGGATGTGGCCATCCTGCATGCCACGTCAGTGTGTCGGCTGCATGTTACGGGTTATGAGCACCCATGTCCAATCCTTCTCAGCCCCCTCTCGACTTCTCTTACGTGACGCCAGTATTAACCCCCCTGATGGTACTATCCCTTGAGCTTCCAACCATCTAAGGGTAGGTACTATGAAAGCTGTCATATCATTCTTTGTTATCACAGGGGTTACGTAAGAACCTACCTGGGGTTCAAACACGACTTTATCATCATCCTCGTCAGGAGGATCTTCCACAGCAAACAGCTGGACTATATGCTCTGCTCCCCTCAACGATTCCAACCTTGGAACTTCATCGATGAGATCCCAGTCCGACCCGATTCCCTGCTTGATCACTACCTGGCGTAGGACGTCGCCGGCCGCGTTGCGCTGGTTGGCAGTGGTTGCAAAGAAGCTCCCCGCCTTCTGGAGAATGGAGACTCTTCAGGTACTCAAATCTGTGCCTTTCGTTGAAATAGTCGGCCAGGTTCCTCGCTCGGTCATTGAGGTCCGTGTAGTGCTTTGTTGATCTGTAAGCCGGGGGGTGAAGCCATTTTGCTATAATTTGCCCGTGGTGGGCGGCGAGATTATGCTAAGACGCAGTTGGTAGACGTGCCTTGGCCTACCTCCGCCTACCTCCGCCACCTGCATACGAGAGAATGAAACAATGGAAAGAAAATTACAATACGTCCGAAGGATAAGGCGTTCAGCATGCTGGAAATTCCACCCACGTCTCTGAGTTCTCGGTAGTTGCAGATCCGGCAACTACTTCGCTGGTCGAGGACCTGTCTGCCATACGTCAAAAGATTGGCATTCTGCCGGGTGAACTGAAGGTGTGTGATGTCTCACACTGTCCCCTCAGTTGGTCCACGGGCATTACAGCTTGATCATGATATCTGACTCGTTGCGTTTGCTATCATGAATGCCTGCATCTATAATTAAGCTTGACTGTGCGTTTAGCCATTGCTAAGCGCCGAATTCTAAGATGCAATCCTATCTGCTGTTCGCAAAGCTAAGAGAGAGTACTGGCAGACTCTAATCAATTCAGCAACTGAGCCAAAGGACCTATACAAAATCGTCTCTTGGCACAAGATATCAGCAGGACTGCGTTCCCCTCCAATCATCATAGGAGACCAAATATTCGAATCACAAGAGACCAAGGCAAATACACTACGCTCAGCCACGCTTGAACAAAGTACCTCAGATAACGATATCATCGACCCCTGGTCTGCTCAGATCATACAACCTAAGCCATACATCCCCCTTGAATACCATGTCGGACTGGAAGAGGCTGAAGGGTGCACTTTAGGAACCAAGAGCAACTCCCCGGGAATAGACACCCTCACAGTACGGATTCTGAAAGCTTGCTGGCCAGTCATTGGTGAACATATCAGAGCCCTTTTCCAGACCTGTCTACAGATTGGACACCACCCTAAACCATTCAAAGCAGCTGAGGTAATGATGATCCCAAAACCAGGAAAGAAAGACTACTCCAATCCCAGGGCCTACAGACCAATATCGCTACTGTCATGTCTTGGCAAAGGCCTAGAACAACTCATCGCGAAAAGAATTACCTGGTTTGTTGTCAAACTTGGGATTCTAGCTCCACAACATTTTGGAGCTCTACCAAAGCGCTCTGCCACTGACCTGGTAGCTGCACTCATACATGATATTGAGCATGCCCTTGACCAAGGCCTTGTTGCAACAGTAGTCACGTCAGATGTGAAAGGGGCCTTTAATGCTGCCCTAAAGGGACGGCTGGTGGTTCGCATGAGAGAACAGGGCTGGCCAGGCTTTCTTATAAGATAGGTCCAGTCATTCATGTCCGAGCGGTCCGCAAGAGTTCGGTTTGAAGGTATTATGACCGATATAAAAGCTCTCACTTGTGGGCTACCACAAGGTTCACCAGCCTCTCCAATCCTTTACATGCTGTATACCAAACCAATCTGTGCCCAACTTGGCATGAAAAGAAGACGCTTTGGATATACAGACGACCTAGCAACTCTCTGTATTGGAAAGAACCTTGAGGAAACAGTTATAGAGGCTTCTGAAAATCCTTATTTACTTAACCAATAGGGACACAATAATGCTATTAAGTTTGACCCCGACAAAACCGAGATCATGCACTTCTCATAGAAAAAGAACTCAGATAACCCTCCAGTCCGCCACGGGACATTGAACAAAATAGCTAAGTATTCTATGCGATGGCTAGGCAGGGCCCAAATCAATTACATTACATCCACGAAGCCACGGATTCGCGTGGATGTAAGGATTTACACCAAATCCACGACATAGTGGTCCACTGAAGCCCCAAATGGATGTAATTGATGGTGGATGTACATATTTTTGGTGGTAAAGCTGAATTCCTCATCTGGGATGGCCCTGACACCCCCATATTCGTGCTAAAGCCGTAATATTTGTCCCTTTGCCCGAAAGGGTGTAATAGCCTCTCGTTCAACTGCTAGCAGTATTCTTCGTCGTCTGCTTCACGTGTCCTTTCGCTAACTGCTATCCACGCAGTTGCCCACTTTGCGAGCTCGTCAGAGGACATCCTTTCGACGTAATCAACTTCATCCTTCTCGTCGGGTGACAGCAATACGGGGTCTAACTTGTGTATAACACCAGCTCGTAGCCACGAACGCAGTACCTGGCAGAGACTGATGATCATAGCATCTAGGGCGCCACGAAGGCTAGTCGTCATCCGCCCTGCTGCCGAAAAAACCCTCTCACATTCGGCAGACATCGGTTGAACTGTGAGGATGTCAAGCGCCATTTGTGAGAGACGAGGGTATTGGTGACGTCGTTCGTGCCAGTAGGCTAAAGGATCGAATATTGCGTTATTCACAGTCTCGTGAGACTGCCAGATCTCGTATTCGTCTCCTAGAGTGGGTGAAATCGGGGCTGAGCTTGCTTGTTGATGAATGAATTCCTCGAGAGGGTTCAGATCGATTTTACGGTGCTTTTGGGCAGGCTCGTCGTCATTAAGGGTGTTCTGTATCTCGAGATCACGGTATTCGGTATCCCACAGCTCTTGGACCAAATTTTTTGCCTTCTGAATCCATTCGGGCCGATCATTCCATTTCTGTTCGAACCAGTGCCATCGGAATCGGGGGTGAAGGGCTATAGCCGCGTAATAGAGGGGGGTCTCATCGAGCTTCTGATAATATTCGTCTAGCTTTATCCAACTAAGGTTGATGTTAGCTACGAAGTGTTCACTGTCAGGAAGCTTGTTAGCAGTAATTTTATAACCCTCAAGCTTGCCGAGAAGGAATTCAAATCCAAAGATAACATCCCAGATATTACCATACGAACCGGTCCATCCTTTCCGCTTGCGTTTCATGCCATCCCCTTCGAGTAATTTCACGGTGTGTTCATAGTCAGTAAGGATAGCGGCAGTGTGCTCAAGAACGGTCCAATCGTGATCATTTAGATGATTCTCTTCTTTGAGGATTCGGGGCCGCCTTGCCATGGCCCTGCCATTAACGAGGCCAGTCCTCTTGGATCTGTGTTGGTCTTCCCATTCCTGATTAAATTGGGCTATCATTCGAGGGAGATACGGGCGAAGCTTGATGAGACGGCGGATCATATATAACTGTGAAAGCCATCTAGTGTCGTTATCGAGGATGACACACAGTGCCCTGGTGTGAGGAACTGTGAAATCGAGGACATCTTGCCGTTGGACGTCAAGAAGGATGTAATGCAAGCGGTCAGATCGACAGATATCAACGACGAGGTTGTGAGCCTTGCCAACAGGGCCTAATCGGTGATACAACGCGTGTTCAGCAACCAAAAGAGATTCGACCTTGCTGATCTCTGTTTCGAATGCTTCAACATCAGTACCAAACAATAAGGATTTGGCAGAGAGATTCAACTGATGCCCAAAGCACCGGCCACGCCGTTTCTTGCCCTCGAAGCCTAGGGCTAGCCCTATCTCGGTTGATGCCGTATCCATATTGGCAGCGTTATCGAGAATAAGAAAGCCGATCTTATGGTCAATACCAAACATCTTCAAGACTTCGATGATTTGCGTGGCAATATTTTGACCTGTGTGACGAATGGAGACCTCGGGGATGCCGAGAACTAGCTTGCAAGGCTTGTTGTATTCATCTCTGAAAAAGACGACTACGCCATACAAAGCGCGATGATTACCTGACCGCCAGCCATCAAAGGATACGTGTATCTTGCCAGGTGAAGCCCTCAACGCCTCGATGATGGCTCCCTTGTGCCGTTGGAATTCGCGTATGATTTTTTTGCGTAGCCCGGTCGAGGAGATGTGCCCGCTTTGGTCTGTGATACACGGGTTGAAGTATTCGTGTGCAAGGCGTAATTTGGGATGATTCACAGTAGCAAAAGGAAGGTTCTCTTCGACGATCCATTCCATAAGGAGGCGGTGAAAGGTATCTCGATCGAAGTTCTTCAGCATGCTATTGGTTATTGCTTGGTCTCGAGGGTTCTCTGGGTTGACGGAGAGATATCAGTGAAGCCGTTGTTGGCTCGTATCGTTGATTGTTTCGGCTCGTAATTGTGCCTTGGATCTGGTCTTTTCACCCCCAGGGGCAGAGATCGATTCGACTAGATACAGGTGCTATATGGCGTTCTGAAGGCCTGCAGATATAAAAGAATCGGGTACGGGATTGCGGCGAGTGATACAGTATCGGCACACCCATTTGAAGGTCCTACCCTTCTGGATGTCATATCCGTGATCCCAGGCCCAGGAGTTGAGACCTCGCTTCCACTGAGCCCACGTGTAGCCACGAAAACACGCAAAAAGGAAGGCTTCGTCGCCCTGAGAGATGCCGTGGCGGAGAGATTCTCGTCGAGATGATTGGGGTGCTGGCGAGGGGGTTGCGGACAAAGGGACGTCGTTGGGAGGCTCGGAGCCACCGTGTATCGAGGATTCGGGTGTACCGGCCATGGTGAAGCGTGCTAAGAGTACTGCTTGCAATTCGAGGCGAAAAAATTGAATGAACAGGTGAGTTCGAGTGGTTGGGTCGTATTCGAGTGAATCTGAATGATTTGCCTGCTTTGGAGTGGTTTGCGTGGTCTGAATGTTGTTTGTGCCATTTGGTGGCTGCATTCAGAATTTGCATGCTAGCTAGCTAGGTGGTTGAAATCATATGTCAATGTTTCTACCGGTGATATAATGCCCAACTCTTGACTAAATGCGCATCATCTTGGTATAGTGGTATGGTAGCGCAAAGTTTGCCTTGCGGAAAAGGCTACGTTCAGATCCTATAGGAAGCTCGGGGGTTTTTTTTTTTGTAAAAAACGGGGCTCTTAGATTTTTAGACCAATCAGAGCCCATATTTCATCCACTGTCATACACTCGTCCATTACGTCAATTACACTAAGCCTTGAATGTAATGGATGACCCCTTCAGCTCCAGTGGATGTACGCCAAAGTGCTCCACTAGCGTGTACACCAGTGGACTAGCGTGTAATTGATTTGACCCTTGTAGCTAGGTGTCCTTCTGGATAGAAAACTAAACTTCAAAGTTCATGTTTCTCACTGGACTAAGAAAGCTAGTAGGGTAGCAAATCACCTTCGAGGACTATGCAACACAGTCAAGGGACTCCCAGTAAAATCAACTAGGAGGGCTGTGAAAGCTTGTGTTATTCCTATTCTTACACACGGCCTGGAGACCTGGTACCCAGGAATCAAAAAAATCAGGAGCTTAGGTAAGACATCAGCATGTCGCATTAAGGGGCTTCTTGGGACGATAGATGCTGTACTACGAACAGCGATCAGGGCTATCTTGCCAGTCTGGAAAACATACCCTGGGCATATCCTATATTTTGAATCGCAGATTCCCCCAGCTGGAGTTCTTGCAGAGTCAATACGACGACGTCACGGCCTTCGACTAGGACGAATAGACCAGAGATACCCTCTTGTTGGCAGGCTCCAAATACAAGCCCGCAAGGATCCAACAAAGCTACAAAGGAGCTTCCAGTTAGTCCCTGACTTCCAGAGACCAACACTTATCAGGCCATTATGGAAGAAACCCCCAATCCGCAAAGACAAAGACAAAAAAACAGAGCTCTTTAAGCAATGGCTACAGGAAAGAAATGTGAACACTGACCTTGTCATCTACTCAGATGGATCACAATTGGTTGACCAAGGTACAACCCGCACTGAATAGGGTTACACCATCAGGAAAGGCAACACTACTCAAAAAGTATACTGGGGAAAGGGTAGACTTCTACAAGCAGAAGTAGTAGATGCTGAAGTCCATGGTGCTCTCCAAGGTCTTGCAGCAGCCAGGGCAATTGGACACGGAAAACAGCTATATGTCTGCCTGGACAACACGTCAGTGGTAGATGGGCTCAATGGGACTCCACCCGAGACATCACAAAACATTTTTCTACGATTTCAAGAACTTGCCACAGCACACACTCCTGGAGTGACCGTCAAATGGATTCCTGGACACAGAGATATTGATGGCAACGAAGCTGCCGACACACTAGCAAAAGAGGGTGCCATGCTGGAAACAGACACAACAAATCTTCCTACAATCTCTTGGGTCAAGAGAGATCTCAAAAGACAGGGCAAGAAAGAGTTCAACCAATGGTGGAAAGACCAATCAGAATCTAGGTATCAAGAAGTATACTCACATGCAGTAACTGAAAGAGACCTTATATCTTTTAAGAGGAGTACTTTACACAGACTTCTAGCGGCCAGATCTGGACATGGCGACTTTGCCAGATACCATGAACGCTTTGGGCACACAGATTCAAATGATCACTGCAGCTGTGGTGAGAAGAAAACACCACAACACATTTTCTTTTGTAAGAGGCTGGGGAAAAATCGGCTACTGCCTAGGCATTCGCCTAGATCAGCTTGTTTACAATACTTAAGGGAGAGGAACACAGAATGGGCAAAATTCGTGGAGAAGAGCAAGTTCTTTTCAACAATCTGCCCCCAATAGATAGCCTTCCTTGAAGGACCAGATGGATGACCCCAAGGTCATACCGCCGCAACAACGGGGATGGGCCCGTGAGCGGGACTGACTGTACTTATTATCTTGAGACCTCCACAACCCTGCGATGCAGAGGCTCTGGGAGGCGTGGTTTGCACTACTGAGGAGCTACCCCCCACGTTAAAAACAAAACAAACAAACAAACAAACAAACAAAACGAATCCGACACGCCCTCTTGCTCAAGGTGTGCTATCGTACACAAAACAGATCTATTTACACGTATTCGGATCACGGGAGGAGTGCCATAGCACTCCATAGCCAACAGTCTGGTGATCCATCCATCAGTTAGTAGTCCTCCAGGCCTAATAGCTCCACGAACTCCCTGTGGCCTTCTCCTGAGAGCGCCTTGGTGAAGCCATCCGCTGGGTTTTCTTCACTCCTGACGTATTCAGGGCTAATATGGCCTGAATCGACCTGAGCCAGCTGTATTCGGTTATGTCCTCCTCGCAGTACTCGCAATACGTGTGCGTACCTGCCTGCTGGCGCTGCTTTCTGGCTCGGTTGGGCAGCTGGGGCTGCTTTCGGCCTCGGTTGGGCGACTGGCGCTACGGTGGTGGTAGGTCTCCCATAATGGCTTTCGTGCCCTGCTCGTCGATATAGCGTTGCTCGTGTCCTGGTACTAGTGGTGGCGGTGCACAGGCCGTGACTACGTGCTACTTGCGACCCTCTGGCGACGTCGATATCGGTTGGAAGCATACTAGACAGCCATTTATGAAGCTTTCTGAAGACGAATCCCAGGCATGGCCAAAATCAGCTCTCAGAGGCATCCAGAACCGCATGTGACATCTACTCCAGAACTCGACCTGAGCAAGACCCGTGGCCAAAAATGGCTCTCTGGGTAATCTTTGCCTGAATTACAGGGGGATAAACAAGCTCACAATTTTCTAGAAGTTCTTGTCCGATTTCAGCTTATGATCCAGTTCCTTCCGGGGTATAGGTGTACGTACCAAAGCGAGATTGATGTCAGCAAAATGGATACAAACATGGAGGATGGTGAGGTCTGATGCATAAACTTTGGCAAATCATTCAGACAGGCAATTTGTTGGATCCATGCGATTCCAGCTTGCAAACCATCTATACCAGGACCCACATGTATGATTAGATAAGTGATTAGATACCGGATTGCGAGGTCACTTGGCCAGACCTTCGAGTCCAGCTAGATTCCTCTCAATCCAACCATCAGCAACATTATGACCTTGACCCAAGACTCGAGTATTATGATTGATCAATCAAGCCTGTTCCAACACAATTCATTATTACAGGCTCGCTTGAACGAGACATTAGAGGCCATCCAGTTCTCTTCATCAGTATCAACCGCCGCTCTCAAAGAAAAGTCAAAGGTATGGATAAGTGGCTTCCTAAACTTATTGGAGGAATGAACGTCCGATACCAACTTAAGGGTTAGATGCTTTTGCCCTGGGCGATGGAGAGACTGGAAGTGGTTGATTTCCGTAAAGTCCCCGGGAGAGGTCGACTGAGCCGTTGTTGGGGTTCGCTATGTTCGCCCTGGATATACTGGTATGCCTGGTCCGGTCTGCAATGTTTTTTATCTGTATTTCACAAGTAGAAAAGTCTGTTGGCCCAACGAGTCACATAAGCACAAGATTACGTGAAGGATGTGCTGGACCAGAAAAATACTCAGTGATGAAGAGGATGATCCACAAGAATGGACAGTTCTCAGCTGGAGATATTTACAGTCTTTACTAAAGTTACCACAGTGATCAATCTAAGGATCTTAGAAAACATGGAAGTAGAGATAAATACCCTTTTCTGCAGCCGATGATGATGATTGTATTTAACGTGGGGAATCGCTCCTCAGTAGTGCAAACCACGCCTCCCAGAGCCTCCGCATCGCAGGGTTGTGGAGGTATCAAGATAATACGTACAGTCAGATCCGCTCACGAGCCCATCCCCGCTGTTTCTGCAGCCGTTACATGTATTGCTTAGTTCAAGACGGCGTTTGCATCCACCCTGACAATTACGATGCATTGGGAAGACGTGGCCAAGCTGCTGCCAGGGTCTGTGATATGGGTGGCCTCGGCCTTGCTCGGCAACACACAAGGTCCAATACTTGTACATATCTGTCCTCCTCTTTCTCGCCCGTCGAATCTCTTAGAAGTTTGTACGGCATATGTACCATATACGCGATCCCGTTCTTGACGAACCTGGCTGTGCTCGAACCGTCAACCCCACACTCTGCACGTATTCTTCCACCCAACTCTTGCGAAACCAGTCGACTGTCTTCCACCTCAGGTCTTCCTCGTTGGCGCCGTAATATTTGGAGAGGAATCGCTTGATGCCTCTTGCTGATCCTTCTTCCTTCTCGTCATTCCCTCTACACCAGTCATTAACAACAGGAGGCGGGTAGTATTTATCCTACCAAATTATTAGTTCGTATGCCACACGAAGTTTCTGATACATACCATATCCTTGTTTAATAGCGGTACCATATTGGGGTTTGTTCGAAACACGTAGTGTTTGCCTTTATGAGGCACCGATATAGAGAAGTACACAGATGCGCCGTGGTCGAGGCGGAGCTGCGATCCAGTCCGGACTAAAGTCTTCCATCTCTTCTTGAGATTTTCTCTGCTTCTATCTCTCGCTCTGCGCAGTTCCGATTGATTGGGAGTGATTCCGGCAGGCCCGTATCCTTTCGTGTGGCCCACAACCTCATGGGCTGATCCCGCACCGGTATCTGGCGACACCCCCGTTCGTAGCGATGCCATTCAAGAGCACGAAGGCGTCTCAACACCCAATGGACAGTATCGCATATATGGACTTTACAATGTGCAAAGCGCGTCAATGCTGGTCACTGGAACCTTGATGCCTGTAGATCATATAATTATACGCTTCCTTTGTAAAATTTGTGAGCTGCTAGGTCCCTCCTTCTAGAGTGGTGCGCCACATATGTACCTTGAATAAACTTCACTTTTAGCGATTCCAGTAAGACTTACGCTAAGGCCATTCTCTAACCTTTGCAAAAAGCCATAACTGGACCATCTCGTACAGACACCTTAGATCTAACGGTTTTAACCAAACGTTCTAGCAGTGGCGCATGTCAGAGCTGCCCTGCTTTTGGCATATGATGAAGAATTGTGCGATTACTTACACGCTATGAAAGGCTAGCGACTCTTCTGCATCCAAATCCGAACCCGCGTCTAGATAAAGCTCCAGCATATGTAAATGAACCTTTCCATCCTCGTAAACCGACCGCGCGGGAATGGTGCAATCAACAGTGGGCTTGTAGACTCGGAGCAGACGCCCGTGTTAGAACTCAAGATCTAGAGCAGTGCTAAATTCGGACGATTAAAGCTTTTGCCTCATGGCGCAACGGTTGTCTTATACGCGTTGTAACAAATAAAGCCTCCTGCCAAGGTTGGACAGTTCTTGTAGTAATGCATTGCCAACGGAATCTAGTTCTAGATCCACGATACGGCTTCGAAGATTCGAAATATATCTATAAGCATAACGTCTTATCACAGCCTCTCCGGCCAATAGTTTCTAGCGCTTCTGATACGGACGAGTTCTTCCATGAAGTTTCTAGGTCTTGTGCTGATATGAAGCCGAAGCGGACATCTCATCAGCTTACATTGCCTGGAGGCCTGGTACCCAGGAATCGAGAAAACTGGGAGCTTAGGTGAGACATCAGCATGTCGCATTAAGGGGCTTCTTGGAACAATAGATGCCGTACTACGAACGGCGATCAGGGCTATCTTGCCAGTCTGGAAAACACACCCTGGACATATCTTACACTTTGAATCGCAGATTCCCCCAGCAGGAGTTCTTGCAGAGTCAATAAGACGACGTCACGGCCTCCGACTAGGACGAATAGATCAGAGACACCCTCTGGTTGGCAGGCTCCAAATACAAGCTCGCAAGGATCCAACAAGGCTACAAAGAAGCTTCCAGCTAGTCCCTGACTTCCAGAGACCAATACTTACCAGGCCATCATGGAGGAAGCGCCCAATCCGCAAAGACAAAGACAAAGAAACAGAGCTCTTCAAGCAATGGTTACAAGAGAGAAACGTGAACACTGACCTTGTCATCTACTCAGATGGATCACAGTTGGATGACCAAGGCACAATCCGCACTGGATGGGGTTATACCATCAGGAAAGGCGGCACTACACAAGAAGTATACCGGGGAAGGGGCAGACTTCTACAAGCAGAAGTAGTAGATGCTGAAGTCCATGGTGCTCTCCAAGGTCTTGCAGCAGCCAGGGCAATTGGACACGGAAAACAGCTATATGTCTGCCTGGACAACACGTCAGTGGTAGATGGGCTCAATGGGACTCCACCCGAGACATCACAAAACATTTTTCTACGATTTCAAGAACTTGCCACAGCACACACTCCTGGAGTGACCGTCAAATGGATTCCTGGACACAGAGATATTGATGGCAACGAAGCTGCCGACACACTAGCAAAAGAGGGTGCCATGCTGGAAACAGACACAACAAATCTTCCTACAATCTCTTGGGTCAAGAGAGATCTCAAAAGACAGGGCAAGAAAGAGTTCAACCAATGGTGGAAAGACCAATCAGAATCTAGGTATCAAGAAGTATACTCACATGCAGTAACTGAAAGAGACCTTATATCTTTTAAGAGGAGTACTTTACACAGACTTCTAGCGGCCAGATCTGGACATGGCGACTTTGCCAGATACCATGAACGCTTTGGGCACACAGATTCAAATGATCACTGCAGCTGTGGTGAGAAGAAAACACCACAACACATTTTCTTTTGTAAGAGGCTGGGGAAAAATCGGCTACTGCCTAGGCATTCGCCTAGGGCAGCTTGTTTACAATACTTAGGGGAGAGGAGCACAGAATGGGCAAAATTCGTGGAGAAGAGCAAGTTCTTTTCAACAATCTGCCCCCGATAGATAGCCTTCCTTGAAGGACCAGATGGATGACCCCAAGGTCATACCGCCGCAACAACGGGGATGGGCCCGTGAGCGGGACTGACTGTACTTATTATCTTGAGACCTCCACAACCCTGCGATGCAGAGGCTCTGGGAGGCGTGGTTTGCACTACTGAGGAGCTACCCCCACGTTAAATACAAAACAAACAAACAAACATCAGCTTACATTAGAATCACTGCAGTACGCTGTACTATGGCAGGACATTGCCAGAAATACTAACGGAGGGATGTACCAAGCGGTTGATGGAAGGGCTAATTGGACCGGTAGAAGGTAATGCATAAAGTCGCAATTCTCGGCGGTGCCACAATGAGGCTTAGATATCTCCTGAGAATGATTCTTCCGGCTGACACAGCTGCGAACATTCCATATCATCTCGACTACCTTTTCGGGAAGCCTGCTGACGAGGGATGACAGCCTCGTTACCATCCTCAGAGGCCCATTATCGTCGACGCTGACGCGCTCGACTCACCGAAGACGGTGACCCCCCGATACGAGGAAGAGGCTGCGGCGAGAGCGAACGGCGGAGACCTTCGTGGGGATTCTCCGCCTGGTCTCCTGTCTATGTCGGCATACCCAAAGCCGCATCCGCCCCAGATGCTGGTCGCCGCTTGGTCGAATTCCAACTGACCACCCCGCGATCTCCAGCATTTGATTCATCGAGATCGTACCAAGATTTTCAGTATCAATATTCATCAGAGCAGTTCGCTGCGTAACAGTCTGATAATGCGGCCGAGGGTCCGCATGAGGGTGTCACGCGCGTCAAAATCACCTGAGCAAAGACCGAGCCCACCCAAGCCGGAGCCCGACCAGCTCACCGAACCTGCTACAATTAGCTACGGCTACCCTCCTGCGGCCCATCAGGCTGTCGCGTCAAGTTATGATACAGGCTATACCAGCAATGACAGCATGATCGGCCCCTGCCACCCCTCGTCGTACGCGGCCGACTACCTGCGACCACCACTGCTCAAAGCTCCGTCATGGAGTTCCTACGGGTCGTCCATAACGCCTCGCAGTCCCACTGCCATTCACCACGCAGTGATAACGCGCCCAAGCATCACGACTCTGCCCATGCCGACGTCGAGTGCACCGCAGCTGATCCAGACCTGCACAATACAGACGTCCGGATCCTCCAGTCCCGCGCAGATGAACCCGTACGCCATGTACTCGGCCAAGGCGAACCTCAAGATCAACGGCGACCTGGAGGCGATGGCAAGCAACTGGACACAGGAGGAGTGGGAGAACCAAAGGCGCATAGTCATGTTCAACAAGAAGCAGCAGGGCTCAATACTGTCAACAAGCTTCAAGCCCGTCACCGTCAGTGAGAGCCACCGAACAGCATCTGCATTAGCTGCATATACTGGGCCGAGAAGAACGAGTGTTATGTGACCAGTGTCGACACCATCTTGCTGTTAGAGCAGCTCGTGGCGTCTCCCGCGAGGTTCATGGTGGAAGAGAAGAACCGGATACGGCGCAACCTGGAGGGATTCCGGCCCCTGACGGTGAGTAAGGCCAAGGCGGACAGTGAAGAGGTGTTCAAGATCATCATGGCATTTCCAAATCCGAAGCCGCGCAATATCGAGAGGGACGTCAAGGTGTTTCCTTAGAAAATACTGGCTGGGGTGCTCAAGATTATATCAAAATACATGAGTAAAGTCCCCATCCTGGCCATCTTTTCTTTCTCTTTCTTACATCTTGCAATCGAGTGGTTTGTAGCCCATGTCCCAGCTTGGAAGTAGTATCAAAAAGTGTGGTGCAACGAGACTGACAGACAAGACTCTAGTCCGCATCGCCTGCTTCGCAGCTCCCTTCAGGCCCGGGACCGACCATGCTCACACCTCTCAACAGAACAAGCCCAGGACTCTATGCAATGCCCCATACCCCAACAGTATCCGACGGCGGAGGGTACTCTCACAACGACTCGCACACGACGGCATCGCCGCGCTCGCTTTCAGGCGCTCCCCCTAGCTGGGCGGCCTACGCCGGACGTATCCTCTCCCCGAGTCTCAAGACCCATTCACCGCAGGCAGGGATCATGATTCCTGGCATACCTTCCTACGGGCAGGCAGACGCGAGACAGCACTCGACACATCACTACGGCCTGGCACCGCATAGCCAGCGGTGGGACTCGGCAGTCGCGAATGGGTATGGCGATGCTTCTGCGTCGCCTGTGTACACGAGCCACCACCATAAACACCAAAGTCATGTGTAAGGCACCGGCGCGTATGGCGACGCTGGTCACCGGGGTTAGTAAGCACACCACTCGATCACCTCCTCAATCTGCGAGGCGGGTGGGTGCGTGGAGGTATGAGAGGGAACGGTGGTTGTAAAGAAATCGGACACATACGCGACGACGGACTCGTGCTGTTCAGACAGACTCGTTTCGCCGCACTCGGATGGTTGGGTTAGTGTCTCTACTGCCATTGCGACGACGTGGAACACTGAGCGGAAATGGTCAGGCAATCTTGGAGCGGCAGCATGCTGAATATGAAGAGGCAGAATGACACAGGCGACCCGCATCTGCCGAATAGCAAAATGACGCGTGGTGAGCGCGCGGATGGAGGGCAGCCGAAGGGTCACCCAGTAGGGTCAGGAGTCAGGCCAGCGGCCGAAGAATTGTCCAAGAAGGAATGTTGGCGTATCATCTCGGATCCCACTGCGACGTACGGGGCTGGTGGTTGGTTGCAGTATGACAGGGCAACAGCGGGAGCAGACTAGTGAGTGGGATTTGCTCGTTTGCCTCGTTCGTCTGGTGCGCATGGCAGCCTAGACGTTGCTAGAATGCGAACCACCAATGCCCAATGAATGTCTTTAATAATATTACCAACCTATTCACGCATGACGTCCTGCATTGGCTCCCATGCTCAATGCGCTCTGCAAGCCCAACATGAGAGCGACAACAAGCACCCGAAATAATCAGGCATAGGTTGAATATCGTTTCGGCAGCGAACATTGTACCCAGTGATAAAAAGCTCGTCCCTTTTCGGTATGGAACGGCCCGTGTGGATACGCATGCGTTTCTCTCTACCTTTTATGTTCTTTCATGTATTTAGTCGACCTAGAGCCACCTTTAACCCGTTCAGGGCACCAGAGAGATATAGCTCCTATTCTAGCGTAACAAAGGACAAATAATGGAGAGTAACTTTAAGCCTAAAGCCATTTATAACCCTCAATAGACAAAATAGGCGTTTTGGAACACACTCTAGTCCAGTTTCCAATAGGGACAGAATTGATGCCTTGTAGTACGCGCAGCTAGAGACTAATTTTTTCCGTGATGTATAAGTACTCTGCGCTTTGTCACAATTTTTAAAGCCCACATGCGCGTGGATCCCACCCTTGACCAGCAGCTATACGCATTGAACCATGGACCAAGGACTCCTCCAATGGTTGCACTGTCACCTGCAGGAGAGCTATATGGACGTATCACCTGTGGTAGTCATGACTCACCTCTGAAACGCGGTTTTGTAAGCTCACCATCCACCTGCGGGCAATATTTGCTAATAGTTCTAGCCGCTTTCGATTTTTTGTGCGTACCTGCCTGCTGGCGCTTCTTTCTGGCCCGGTTGGGCGACCGGCGCGGCTTTCGGACTCGGTTGGGCGACTGGTGCTGCGGTGGTGGTAGGTCTCCCATAGTGGCTTTCGTGCCTGCTCGTCGATATAGCGTTGCTCGTGTCCCGGTAGTAGTAGTGGCGGTGCACTGGCTGTGACTACGTGCTGCTTGCGACTTGTTTGAACACGGGTAACTCGTGTCGGGCTGGGCTGTTAGCAGTGGTGGTGGTGGTGCTATGGTCGTTGCAGCAGGAACTGTGCTTGTTGATGGTGTAGTGCGGCCGTCGTCTAGCTGGCTCGTCAGGTATAGCAGCCCCGGGGTTCTTGGATGCATAGCAGGCAACTCTGGGCGCGTCTAGGGCGTGTCTTGGCACCCACTAATATATCCACATGTAGGCTCGAGGGGGCGGTTGGGGCTTGGTCCTTGGCTGCATTTCATAGTGTTGTTATCGTCCGTCTTGGCATGACCCTATTACATTCCCAAAGCTTTCACATCGAGGACGCCGCAGTTACTGGATTGGGTGGTTGGAATTAGTGTCCGGGGGTCCGTTCTAAACCAGTCCATGGAGCGCCGCGCGCTGCTAACAGGATCAACGTGGCCCTCACGTGAACCCCTGATGAGACTTTCTTGGAACGGCAGCGAACAGCCATCTGCCGCCGTGCTGCTGGCCAGTATCCTTCTCTCGCGAAGCATAAATCGGTTAAAACGAATACCACTTGCGCATATCAGGAAACTCGCATCGGACATACTCTCCAGAGCTCACTGGAGAGAGCCTCCACGTAAGTACCAATGTCGGTATGATCACCCAGCCACTGAGCAGGGAGACAACCCAAGTCGATAAAAGAAGTGCTGGGCGGAGGCCAAGGCCCCAGGAACTGTACTCTCCAGGCGGACATTTTTGCTGTCGTATATGCCACGCATTTCCGCATTTACGATATTGCGGTCCCGGTGAGCCCTGGCACATTATAAAACGACATAGCCGCCTGTTGAGTGCTCGTCTCGCGCATCTGGAAAGTAATTCTTGCGCCAGATACCGTGCCACTCGTTCGTCACCGTCCAGGTGGTACACTCACTGACGACGACGTTTGCAAGGTGGGCGTCTATTCTGGCTGGTACTCCAAATCACGCACCTTGACATCCATTGCCGCCCACTTGTAAATGTGGTGCTTCGTCTCATCTCGGACCGTGTCCGTGGCCGAAACTGTTCACTATTAGCTTTGAACCTTGCTCTGCAATAATCACGTACGGAGCACCAGAAGATCCACCTTTTGCTTCTTGAACCTGCGCCTCACGACCGATGTGGAGTCCACAGCGCTCTGGTCTGCCTGCCTCTCCTCCACTTCGAGATCACTGTGTATTTCCTTTTCAATGATACTTCCGTAGCTTGGAGTGCCATTATAGAAACTTGCACGGCGTCCAAAGGATAACTGAGTCGGACCTTCCTCACAATAGATGCATATGCGGAGAATCTACCCACTGATTAACCCATGTTGCTAATGAGTAAGTCAGAAAACTTAGACGTCGTACATTACCGCGTCTTAAGCTATCATCATCCAGTGCGCTATTGAGCAAAAGACTCACTGCGTTGAAAGAGTTTAGTTTCAGTAGCTCCGTTAGCCAAGATTAGTATACAGAAGAGCCATCTTACCTAAGTCCTGCGCTTGCCAAACCAGGTGTACACGCCGAGTGCGCCCCCTCCCGGCGTGATAGCCGTGAATGATCTTAGTAAGGTACGGAAGCATCGAGGCTATCCCAGAACCAGTCGCTATCATCAAGACCGACGCGTAGTCCCAGACAGGTGCGCTCTTATCATGAGGACCACTGATTAAAGCTCGACGTGAGATTTTGCCAATTTCGCCTTGCTGCGAGCGGCGGAAGAGACGTAGGGTGAACCCACGGCGGGGCTAGATAAAGAGCTCTATGGTCTCCTGTCTGACTTCCGCCCACGAGGTCACGACAAACGGATGGGTCTGGAAGAGGTAACAAAAGCCAACTGGCATCCAGAACAGAACATACTGCCCCGCGTCGAGTTTCAACGGCCGAGAAAGGTGGACGCGGACACTTACAGACCCGTATGAGTCTCCAAGGACAGCTCGGGTAAAAGGCCTCCCCCATTACTTGTTTCGATAGATGATATGACCGAGATACAGTGCGAGTATGCTTGCTGGGATTGTTATGTATCCATAAATGCACCATCGCGGAAGGCTACTAGATACTGAGATGTGCTAGTAAATACCAACTGCGAATATGATAGCTAGCAACTCGTGCACTCGTAGGAATATCTGAAATCAGTTTCTTCGCACTACAGGTACAGAAATGCAGACTAAAAGGATGAGTGACAGAGCGCCCTATAGTGTTGTTAGCTTACGTCGTTCACAATACGAGGGATACAGGATTACTATTAAGGTATAAAGCTCTTGCGCTATCGAGAATTGCCCCCCGCTCGCTATGAAAGCAATAATATGAAAGACGAGAAGGGTGAAGGACATGAGCCCCAAAGATTGGTGTGCTTGGAGAAATACTCGTAAAGGTACACCGAAAAGATCAGCCAGAACCCCTTGATTCAGACCGAGAAGTAGCGGCAGGCTGTTCAAAAGGCTAAGTGTCCCAGCGTTTCGAGCTGCTGTAGAAACCGACGAGGCTTTAAATGAGAGGTAAAACAAATTTGCGGTGATATAAACCGCGTACGCAGCAAGTTCTAAGACGGCTAGCGGACCAACAAATCGATAACGGGCGAGGACAACCCTATGGCCAAGCATCTTGAATCCTTGAATAGCAAGATGCATTGCGATTTTCTTGCAATAAGTGACCAGTTTTGCTACGAAGAGCAGGACAAATATGCCACCCCAGCAAATGGCGTATACGAGTACGGCATCCATATTAAGCGCGAAGTTATGACACGTAGAGTATTCTGGGGTTAATGACAGTATCTGCAGGCGGATTTAGTCGGACATCATTTGAATAAAGGACAGGAGTGTGATATGGGAAGACCACGCTTATCATGTGGACCGCTTTATATCCAAGGGACAGGTTTGCGTCCGTCTTATGCGTGTCAATATATCATCTTCAACTTATGATCTTGTGTCCACGAACAGACCTGTTGTGAAGCTCTTGGAATATTGGCAGGGACTAGATCTTGAGAAGACACTAGGCCGTGGACAGAAACTGGACCGTGGGCGGAAACTGGACTGTGGGCGGATACTGAAGCACACTCCTGGCTCATTTTAAGGTCGACTGAGGTATAGTTCCTATTCTGGCGTGACAAAGGACAAATAATGGCATAATCATACGTAGTAGCTTCGAGAACCTGAAGCCATTTATGATCCTTAATAGACAGAAGAACGCCCAAGCTAGACACTAACTGGGGGCTATAAACATAAGCATACTTATGAGCAGAAATTGGACCGTGGGCGGGAACTGGATCATGAGCCGGAACTGCCCTGTATCGCATTCTACCCATTGTGGTCTTCGACCACATCTAGACAACAACTCGGACCCATTTTCTGCTCGTGCTCCAAATTTTTGGTCATCGTCAAGTAAGCGTAATGCGACACTCGAAAGACAGAGTAGAGGAACTTCACCCAGACGAAGGAAGTGATCGACATCGTCCTAGTTGTTGCATTCTGTGGGGGGCAAGGGGTGGAGCGTCGACCCAATGTCTGCCATGACAATGGTATCTGTCTTGGCCGGCTACGGCGACGACCGATTGCATGAATCCTTTGGTGCGATCATCAGCATCCCAGATGACCTCACAGTAAAGCAAGCCCGTAAGGTGTGATTCCCTACCTAATGCAACACAACACACGTGGTTCACTCAGGTCGCCTCACTCTGCCATCTCTATTGGACCGTCCCTTTACGAGGGAGCCTTGCGAATCAGCCTCGCTGTGCGGGGTTTGCATAGTCCTGCCAGCTTCCCGGAATCACCAGACCATTTGAACTTACCACTTCAGCAACCCTACGCCCATGGGAGCTGATATGGTCGATGTCCTGCTTCATGCATAGCTCCACAACTTTTCAACCATAGCCGAAGACTCAAGATGACAACAAGTCGCCGGGAGTACGCCTTCCGCGCGTACTCGAATACTTCGGCAGGAGCTCTTGTCAGTGGGCGGGGTCCCCGTCCCCGACACACGCCGCCAATCGCCATCCACAGGGAATTCGACCGGCACCGGGATCTCAACAACAGGGTTCCCACATCACTAGTGTCAGTGAGTCGACGAGTCATCGACACTCTACGCCGCGCTTTCAACAAGCACTACCGAGACAACGAGCCGGCCGACCAGATTTGGATCGCTATAATCCGCCTCCCCGAAGAAACAGCCGACGGTGTGGTCTTCCACAAAGCATTGGACCTAGCGGCAGGACACGGGGACGAAGCCAAGTTCACGTATGAGATAGTATTCGAATGGGAGATCCCAGAACATTACGTTGAGCACAGGGTTTCTGTGCAAACTCTGATCGACCGAGGTTTAGACCTTCGAAACTATCGAGTCACGAACGAGGCTTTGCTACCTGCGATAAGTGAATTGCGCTCTGTGCTGGCAAAGAAGCTCTTGGAGTTCTCCCGTGGGGGGAACTATTCACGGGAGGATGATTGCTACGATACAGGGGTAAACCTGGCTTTCTGGGCAAGAGATTTCGGAGCACGAGCACCGACCAGGTATATCGCCAACCAAATGTTTAACGATCTGCTAGGTCCCGTAACCTACTTCTGTGGCGACGACCAAAGGATGAGGTTTAGCTACTGCGATGTGTGTTTCGAGTTCAGTGACTTATGTCACCTCGAGGACGGCATGAAGTTCGTCGAGAAGCTCAAGAATTACGGCGGTACGGAGGATTACGACGACTGGCTGGATTACGCATTTTACAAATGGCGAGAGTGTGTCATGGAGCTCGAGTGTATCGAAGACTGGTTCCGCGACCGGGCCACCAAATGCACCGAATGCACCGAATCTATCTATCATGAGGGTGCGACACTCATAGCTTCGAAGAAAGAGGTCATGGAAGAATGGAAGAGGCTATTGAGACCTCTAGTATTATTGGAGGGGTCGTAGCCAGCAAATGGTCCTGTCCATCAGGACCATTCGAGTACTGCTGATACGAAACGAGTCCCTGCTACCCAGCAGGTTGTCATGTCATCGTCAATAGATTGGTGTGTGTTCGTAGAATGGTGTCCAGGCCGGAGACAAGTACAAGCAGACTCACAGAAAGAAAGAGACCCAAGATGGCTCGCAGCTGGATCATTATGGTGCTATCAACTAGTCATGACCACGCATTCCTAGCTGCTTCTTGACTTGCCTCGGAACCTATGCCATGACCAGCCTTCATGCCAATACCCGCTGCTAGGTTATTTCATCATTGCCGGCAGTAGGCACTCCTCGAGGAGTATGGTGATACCAATCGTCATGTTCTCTTTGCCAGCAGTTGACTGACATTGGACGAGACATTGATCAGTCCTGGATTCATAACCCACCCAGGCCCCCAGATGAGTTTCGCTGCTGGCCGGTAGCTGCCAGTTATCAGCCCACAATGTTGCGAGTTGCTGACCCATTGTCGTCAGATCGAGAAACCTAAGCCTATGCGGTGTATTTCTGTTGCGGCAAAGCTGCTGCTGTTCGTCAGATTGCCGAACACAGGCCAGGATCCCTCGCTGGTACACGAGGACGAGAACCACCAAGACTGATGGCACTCTTCGGACGGTTTCGAGAATGTTTACTACATGAACAGCAAGCGACATGGAGCGCGGCGTTAGACATCGGTCATAAAGATATACAGGTAGACAAGCGGTCGAGAAATTACATCATCCGCATTTGGGCCGGAAGAAATGGAAATAGACGATTCCATTGAGGGATTCAATCATGACATAACACTGCATTTAGCAGCATTCCAAGATGGCCAAGCAGTGAGATAGTTCGACCCAAAGGCAGGACCTGCCAGTCCTTTATAGAACAGTCTCTACCTAGCTAGCACACTCCTTGATAATGGAAGCAGGAAACTTCAGTATTGAACCAATCTCGACTACGTGACTTACCACTCCCTGCGACTGTCACTCAAGTCCAGTAACCATCTGGGGCCGCCGTCGGCTGCTCTTCGGTTGATAAATCCGTCATGAAGCTTGCTAGTGGTTCTGCGACCAAGCCAAACGACGCAAGTGCCGGACCGTGGTCTTGCTGCTCGTCCTCTGGGTAGTAATACTCGGGGGGAACCAGTCCCCCGTCGGTATCTTGGGGTGTAGTGTAGTCGCCATCAACAACGAAGCTTTGCAGCTTCTGAGCTGGGTAAGATAGCTCCGCATGGGCGTGTTGCGAGGTTGTCTCATCCCATCCCAAATACCCTTCACTTGCCCCGCCGCTTGGTCCCTGCACGCTGTTGGATCTGCTGCTGCTTCTGCGCGACGTTGAAGATTTGCGCTTCTTGCTAGTAGTGGTGGCAGAACCATGGGATGGTGGTTGGCGGGACTTCGCATGTCCTGCAGCCTTATTCCTGTTTTCCTCAAGGATGGTGTCCAATGCATCCCTAATCTGCGCCAGATGTGTGTCCTTTCCCCAATCGAGAATGTTTCGAACGTGTTTGCGAAAGTTCTTAAAATGCTCTGGGTCTGATAGCAGGAAAGCATTAACCCGTTGGAGGGAATAGTTCAAATCATCTTCCTTCCACGATACATAGAGCTGGGCGGTATTATTGTCCATGGCAATGCAATAGGATAAATTGTCGATACGTTGCACGCTCGGGTGATTCGGCAACGAGGTATTCAATTGGTTGACGGCTTCCAGACACGCTGATGAAGCACCTGCGCACTGATTTGTAGCAACCCAGAGGTCGCCTCGAGTGCCTCCGGCAGCTTTGAATTCGATGGCGAAGAAGGGAAACCTAAGCCCTTGTGCTGTCGCTTCCCCAAACCGTGCATTTCGAGGATGTAGAGCCTCTTGGGCTAAGAATTGTGGCTGGGTGAAGGCCCTATCCCTGAGAGCGCCGGAGTATCCGTAGAGTAGATCAGGTTTCGGCCCAGAAACCTTAAACTGGCTTTCAGGGTTGTTGGGAATGAGATGAGAAGACATTAAGGATGACTTGGCACTTTCCAAGCCTGCCGAGCGTCCGTAGGCGAGGTCCCAGTTTTTTGGAAACACTGTATCTGTGAAGAATTCTTCCACATCCGCCTCAGTGCATCCCCTTTGCAGATCTTCCATCCTGTCAAGATATCCGCTGATTTGTTCGGACGGACTCGGAGAATCCCGCTCTGCTCGTAATGTCTCGACATGACTGGAGATATGACCAGGAAGCTGAGTATTGGCATGCCTAATATCAATGCCATTCGAGTTCAGGTTGTTCTGACGATAGGACGGATGGCGAACGCTGGCAGTGCTAGAGGCAGAATCCTCTGTTGCCTGGTATGAACGGCGGGATCTAGTAGAAGCTGGTGTCGGCGGCAACATAAACCTATCGGCGTCCCGTGTGTGGCCCATCTCTGGCGCTGATCTTGCAAGCTGTCTCGAAATGGGGACGTCGTCCAAATGGTGCAGATGGCTATCCGACCGGCTCTGTTTCTCTCGGTCCGATCCGACGGACTCGAGCCACTCGGAAACAAAGTTGTGGATAGATGCGGGACCGGCGGCCGGATGGACGGGTTCGACAAAGTCCTTGAGGAACGAAGCGTATGGATGCTTGGGAGGGTTGGGCTTTGGCTGTTGTAGAGTTGTCTGCACGAGCTGCCCCATTAGTTGTGGACGTGTGTGGGCGATCGTTGTCATACCTTGCCAGCCTGCTCTGCTTTCTCGTCATCGACGCCAGGTTGCTGCGTGTCCGGCCTTGTCAATCGGGCTCTATTCGCGGGCGACGGATTACTCTCTGTCGTGTCGAGTCGCCTCTTTCGAGCCTGCGTGGGTATCGTGTCTCCGGCGGGATCTCCGCTCCCTGGAGACTGCTCTCGGTAGCTCTGCGGAAGCTCTGTACCTGATGGATTAACAAGTCTTCCCGCAGTGTCATTTGCAACAGCGTCCAGCAGCGTTTCTTGCAAAGCCTTGGACAGTTGCACACGGGAGCGGCGGGTCCGCGCTTTGGAAACTCCGCTGTTCATGGCGAGGAGCAAGCTGACGCACGCGGAGGAGGTGAGATTTCTATCAGCGCTCAGGCTGGCCGACGGAAAAGGCCTGCTGCGAGCAGCAATGCCGTTCGTTTCATCAAAAGCAGTTGCAAAAGAGTTGTTTGGGTCGAGGTGATTTGGGACTCGGCGTCACAAAAATCCACTCCTTTAGGCATCAGGACGTGGGGGCGGCTAAAGATTGGCTGTCGGGCAGCTCCCGCAGCTACCGTGTGTGTGGGGTCGTTGGGATCTTGGCCTCCTATTCGCTCCAGGCAGAGGAAAATGGAGCGGCCACAAAAGATTGGCCAACTTGTTGCGGGGCAGTTCGTGTGGCGAGCCGCCGAGGTCGCAATTTTGCTCGCTATAGGCCAATCGCTCGTCCGCGCTGAAGTCGTCACACACCCCCTCGAGCCCCTTGGCTGCGACGACTGACACACCCTGCCCCAATTGTACGGTGGGTCAAGATCGACACGAAACCCCGAGCCGAGAACAGCGTAGACTGGCAGGCTAACGGCGGAGAGCCTGTTCAGTTCCAGGCAGCAGACACCATGCCGCAGAGTCCACTATCGCATGACAGGGGTACAGTTCATTGCGGCTCAGACGGAGCCGCGGAACGAGCCCGCCCCCACTCCAAAGGCTCGATACAAACCCTCGCCACACATCCCCCCCCCTGTATGCGCATCAGGCCGTGTCTTGTCACCAGCATGCTACACTATCGATGACCGTGAACCTATCAAATGTCACCATGGGGAGATCCTCAGATCTATTCGCCATGAGGCTTGCCCTTACCATTGGGCTGCTGCTTCTCCCGTCTAGTGACCTCGTTATCTGGCATACGCCCAAACTGCAGCGTGATGCCAGTCTGGTTCTGGATCGTGGACATCAGGGGCGGCAGAAGCTGGTAGACGTTCCGCATTGTAGCGGTGCTGTCCTGAACCGAGCCGCTGCCACTTCCACCGGCTCCCGACCCAGCCTCGGCACCGGTGTTCCAGACACTGATCTTGGGTTGCATGCCGCTGACGGCCGTGGCATTGGCCTTAGAAAGCTCGACGAACGTGCCCTTCTCGATCATCATGTACTGCAGGAGACCGGCCGGGCCGCCGAAGGCGTGGCTCATCTTATGATAGGTCTCGGCCATGGCCGCCATACCCTCAGCCTCCTTGAGATTCTTCTGTTACTAAACAGTCATCTACTACGGAAGTCTACCTGAGCAAGACCCGTGGCTCAAAATGACTCTCTTGGTAATCTTGGCGTGAAGTGGAGGGCAATAAGCAGCGTCACAATTTTTTGGAAACTCGGACAAGAGGAGGAAGAACGCAGAGGATTGTCCACCTGCCATTGGGGCAGACACGACCGACAGAATACATGTCCTGGCCAGTGTTAGTAATATATATTCGCGCGAATAGAGCCCTCACATACCGCAATTACTAAATGCGACCGGCTCTTTATTGTTTTCGCGACATATTGCGCATTCACGCCCTTTGCTCACCGTTGCTCGCGCGAGCAAGGGTGAGCAAAGTCTGGTCACGTGATTCCTATTCCATGGATCACGTGATCTGGTGCCTTGGGTTCCTTCTGTGTGGCATCCTTGTTCCGATTGGTCTCTTTCGTAGGCCCCCTCTTCTTCAGGCCTGCCAACGGGCCGTGGCATTGTTGGTTCGTAACATACGCTACGGCAACGCACTTAAGAGCACCACCAATGCGCTAACGGCAGCAACGGCGGATGGGGCCAACTTGGTCGGCAGGGCATTAGACCGACACAGCTCAGTTAATGGCTCGTTCGAGAGAGTCTGGAACGATAACGACCTCCCTTCACCTACCTATAATAACGCCAATCAGATCACTATCAGCAGCTGGAACAATAATGACGCTACACACACAACCCGCGGAAGTATTCCTTTGCGAGGTATTATGGTGAGAAGAGACCTTATGTTGTCAGAAGAGAGCAAGTCTGTACTGTAAGCTTGTCACAGATCTTCACGAGGCGGACTTGGTCTGCGGTGACGCCAAGCCGTACAACGTCCTTGTCGACTGCAAGGAAAGAGGTCTATGGCTTATAGATTTTTGGCGGCAGCTTTACCCGCACTTGGGTCGACGAGAACAAGGCCGAAATCAAGCAGGGAGATATGCAGGGTGTGGCGAGGATCCAGGAGTGGCTGGCCAAGAGCCTTGGACTAAAATATCCATCCATGTGTATTGCTCTCCTTCTCAATCAAGTTGTAGTCGGCTAAGGAGCGTCGAAGCCCAATAGACTACGTCGATTCGAGTATTCCTTTTACCTCTACACTAAGTCAACCCGAGGCAGATAATCAAGATAGAACAGTGAATATAAAATAATTGCGAGTGTCAATTTGAACTAAGCCAGTGTCTTGGTCAAATACTGCTAGCGAAATATCTTGATACAACAGGAGATGAGTCCTTTGATGATCTCGGAGGAGAAAAGAACTTAGATATCTCTCCTTCCGCCCTGTAGTCACCCTCGCAGTCCTCTGCTGGAGAAACAAATCTAACACGCCGCCTTGTTAGTCCTACGCTTGTTTCTCTAGACGGCGCCCGTCTAGGCAACACGTGATAGGTTATCTTCGTTGCTAGCATGAGATCAAGCTCACGTACGCGAACTGGCGAAAGCATCTGGTCCTCCATTTCTTCCTTCAGGAAGGCATTTTGGGGGTGGAATTAGTACCCCTCCGGACCTTGCGGTGCGAATGTCTGGCCGAACAGTGGCCTAGGATACCGCGCGGCGCTTGTGGATTGGAATGCGAGATTGCGCTGCACCCTCGATTTCGTGAAGAATCTACGGTTGCCAGCTCAATCCATCAAGCTAGAAGGTTGTCGACACGGACACAGGCAGGATCGCTGGTGGCTTGGCCATGGCGTTCACGGATGCAGCGCACTTCTCGTAAGCCGCGACGAGGCTGTATATGCGCTATATGTCGCGGTTTGACCGATGGTAATGACTGTGTATCAATGGTAATAAGGCCGGCACCGACCCCCCTTTACGAAACCGTGGGATCTAAGGTGTCTGCATCCATAGGTCAAAACAGTCCCTCTGCCTTGTGGTTTGTATATGAATCATCCTGCTGGTGCCCTCATTTGAGCCTCCAACCGCCTGGTTTCTTATCATGAGCGCCATGCCACGTAAGAATCATCATCGTGCTATCGACCACTCATAGCCAACCATTCCTAGCCGCCCCTTGACTTGCCTTGCAACCTATCTTGACCAACCAGTGGCTTCACCAGCCAGCGCATCCAGCAGCAGAATTTTGGGCTAGGGCCAAAGGATGGCCAGCTGTGTTCCAGCCGAGACGGGTCCCAGCACCGAAAGGGCGGAACATGAACGCGTATCCCGAGGAATTGACAGGGGGTCATAGCTACTATCACTGCGCAGCGCGGCCACCAAAAACGTTCGGGGTGTCTTGGAGTAAGGTCTTCAACCTTTTCTGTCACGGCGAGCGTACTGGAGAGCTGGGACATGGCCGGCAGCAAGCAGCTATTACTCTATTGACGAGAATATCAAGACTAAGGAGGAAAGGAAGAGAGGGAAAGCTAGGTACAGCTGGAGGCTGTCCCTTTAAGGGGATCCTCCAGTCAGATCCTTCCCTTATTGGGAGGTATCGGCTTATCATGTGGGAAGGTCTGTGCAGGGCGTCACACCTTTCCTCTCGTCCACCTGCCAAAAGTAATGACTAACCCTGGAAAAGGCGTGTCTTGGGATACGAGGTTTGTCGTCGTCAGTCGGCAATCGGTGACGCGGATGATTCGAGGTTGAGTGGACTTCGCCCCTTTCTGCCTGTAACGTTTTGCTGGTTTCTAAGATTGACCGGCAGCTGGGCGCCTTGGCCCAATTCCGCATATCTGAGGTATCATGTTTTCCCAACTAGTGCGATGTGACGTATTACTGTATCATATTCACTTCCCCCCTTTTCCGCTGCGAACATTTTCCTTCTTCACCTACGTGGTACTACGGTAGGTTCAAATTCTCTGACTGCCACGGGATCTCCTATGACCGGCGAATGAAATTATACGCGGTAACCATTGTATATACGCGAACATGTTGTAAACGCTGACATTCAGTTTGTTCAAAATCCCAGGACTGCTCCCAGCTGGATACTATGTTCAACTTTGATTACCACACCTCGTTGTCTTCCGCCCCTACGGTCCTCGTCATTCCATTCTACCGCTCCGCTATCTCCCTCCGGTCGATCACGTTCACTCCGTTCACTTCTGTTGCGTGGTCACGTGACCCACTTGGGCTGGCATATTGCCCACATCCACTGCAGCTGCGCACCACCTCCAGACCTTGAACAACAACACAAATACAGCAGATATGCAACCTTTTGGCCTTCTTGCTGTGCAACAGGTTATGAGCCCTTATCCGCTCCCGCTACTGCACCTTATTGTTGTTCCTATTGATGGGCACGAATTTTCGCGTTCTTGACGACCTTTCGCGACCTCAATAGCCCCAATCCCCGGCAATTCACACGGTTTTTTGTGTGCTGAGACCACCACGGTGCCATTCACAGCACCATTCCGCGAGCGATTATACATTTTGCCTTGGTCAGCTGGCGGAGCGTTTCTCGTATCAAGGGCAAGGGGTACCGGTCGGACTGGGTTATGGCGTTCAGGGCTCTGTAGTCGACGCAGAAGCGCAGACCACCGCCTGGCTTGCGTGCGAAAAGCACTGGGGCGCCTGCTGAGACGCGCTTGCTCTGATCCATCCCTTGTCAAGGTAGTCTGTTAGTGTCTTCCGTAACACTAGGAGCTCCTTCCTGGACATGTCGTAGAGCGGTCCGTAAGGCACCCGTTTTGGTCGCCCTTGGTCGTCGACCTCGATATTGATAGCGTGATCCCATCCGGTTCGGTGGGGAGGCACCACGCCGTTGTCATCGTCCATGAAATACTGGGCCTCGTCTCGCAGGGCTTCTGGGAGTTGTTCATTGAGTGAGCGGAGCGTAGGCTTGTCCTTCCTCTTGTTTAGTTTCTTTAATGCTTTGTTGATGTCTTTAATAGTAGCAGAGCCAATTGAAATGGGGCTTTGGTCACTCTTTGCCCTCTTGATCTCAGCGTTGAAGGTCCTCGCTATTACAAGGTGTGCGGTCTTGATCGACTTGGTCCTCTCGACGACATGGGGATTATCCATCCAACCGCTCTCGCGGATTTTTACTCTGTTGTTTGGCGGTCTGATGCGTAGCTGGTGCTTTTTGGCTCTGTGGTGAACATCATTACGTTCACACCATCCCTTGCCAAGAATAATATCGTAATGGAGGCCTGGGATGACATATCCATAGACCAGCTCCTGCCTGTCGTTGATGTTGCAGGTAGGGTTTGGCCTGTCCCTGCGGAACTTGGAGTCGTCGCCGTCTGCAGCGAGCTTAAGCTTCCGCTGGCTGATCTGTTTGCGTGGGAGATGTCTTCGGTTCACGAAGCTTTCGCTAAATGCGGCATAGGGCAAGCAGCCCGTGTCGAAAAGAGCAGAGGTATAGAATGTGTTGTCTATCAGCGTATCTATGAGAAACGGAACGCTGTCTAACCTCTTCTCCGCTGCTTCCATCTGCTCCTGTGACGGTGACTGGTACAGATCCTCTGCGAAAACATTCGTGTTTGGCCTCTGAGCTCGACTTCGCTCAGAGGCTAGTCTTTTGACAAACCGGATGACGTGCTGTCGTTGGTGATGGCAGCCAGAGGGTGGTGAGCAAAGCCTGTGTAGTCACAGTCGCCAAACCTGTGCGATGGATTCTTGCCGCAGCGGATGCATCGTCCAGCAGATTCGCGGTTGCAATACTCTGTAGCCGTGATAGGTGGTGCCTTTGGACGTGTGTCCCTCGTGCTCCCGTGTCCTTGTCGTCCTCCGATGCGATGCTCGAGGTTGAACAGGTCACATAGATGCAACAATATCTAAGGAAGAAGAGGCAAGGTCGGAAGAGAACGGGGAAGCTAGGGGTATATATGTACATAGAATATTTTAATGTCACGGCGAGTGGCACCTAAGACGGGACAAAGCAGACGACAAGGGGGTAAGGTCATAGTGTGCATATCGGAAACGAGCAGTATATTGTACTCTTATTCCTCTAGCACGAAGTCACTCTCAAGTAGCTTTTTCCATTCCTTCGGGTCCCTGGTACGTTGTTATGGTAGTAAGAAGCCAACATACGCGTCGACTTCTGCTTGCGTCGGCTCTGACCCCTTGTCTGTTACATATTAGAACGGTCATACGGATTGCCTTTGTAAGACTTACCCCAGATTTTGGCTAGTGCTCGCGCATACTCTGGGGTCATTGTCGCCCATCCCTCGACTGCCACTACAAGTCAGGACAGTAATACAGATTTTCTCTGTGAGACTTACTGTTGGAAGGCGTCGCACCATTGGCGATACCACGATAATACTCTTCGTCCGTCTTGAAGACGAGTAGAAACCCCAATCTTTTCGATGCTGCCTCGCTCTTCTCCACCAACTCGTCAGCTGTGCCTTCATATTTGTCGGACCAACTTACAGCACTTTTGAAGTGCCATGCTGCGCTTCTCGGATAGATACAGAAGGATGACAGGATTTCTCAACACATTTCAGGATAAGTCTGATTGTACGGATGTCCAGGTTCGTTTGACTTGACATTCCATGAAGTTTAACAGGCGCTGTGGCGAGATGAGTCGCCTGCGCACGCTGCTTTGTTGGTATATGGGCGGGCGGCATCTTCGAAGTTGCGAATGCTGTATTTGAAGAAGTGTTCGGAATTTCTCTCGAATTTCGTTTCTCTAGAAGTCTAGTAGTAAACTTAAACGGAACTAGTTTAGAGCTTGTCATATCACGTCGTACCTTTCACCTACAGGCTTTACGCTAGCGTGGAAGCCTGTGAGGGCGCCTTTAAGACTACTTGTTAACATGCCACAAGCTAGCAAAGACATTGCAACCCCCTTCTCGTCGGCTTTGTCTCGTCTTAGGTGCCACTCGCCGTGACAGTCGGGGCCCGAGAAGAACTGTCTGCCTAATAGCACTTAAATATTTATATACCCCTTATATATACCCGAAAAATCCGGTTATTCAGTTCCGATATACGTATAATTGCTAAAATACCCGCATTATATCACCACACCGCAATTCTTCGTGTGGCTTCGCCGGTAGTGTGGCTTCGCCGGTAGTGTGGCTTCGCCGGTAATGTGGCTTAGCGCACTACTGGCAAGGTTCTGATTGATACGGAGGCAAGCGCCAGTGTGGAACGCAAATTCTATGCCCGAGAACTTACTTCTCCGACTATGCAAAAAGAGAAGAGCCTCGTGCATCCCGGTAATACGACTGGCATGAGGAAACCGGATATCGTGCGGTCCAGACCTTGTCACCGCGACGATGCCGAGTGAAAATGGTCGAAGTCAATCCACCCCTATCTTGCTAGCTTTCGCGACTTCTGAAGGCTCTTCATCGGCTCGAGCCCCCATCGGCCAAACATGGCTCTGTTCTCAGCATGCATGATACCACCTCACGTTGCAATACAGCTCGAATCGGTACAGCTAGCGACTTCCCATCTGATGATCCAGCCTTCAATCGTGGAGTGGGATAGTAGGCGGCGATGTCCCCTGAGACCAAGGCTTGCCATGATCGATGGCTCTTCCCACGCGAAAGATTCTGAAGTCGCCGAATTCTTCGACGGTGTCAGAAGATACCAGATCACCGTAGGTGGAACCGGTGGCTGCTTCATAATCAGCGACAGGATATGATTTGCCCACAGCCGTGTACCGCGTTACGGCGTCGTGTCATTCGTTGAGCGGGAGTAGGCATCATGCGGCCGGCCACCCCGCGTCCCGGAAGCGAAAGTGGTGCAAGACAGGCACCCGACACTGCCACGTCAGTGTCAATCTCGCGCGCTGGGCGACATTCATATGCTCGAACTATGTAGAGAGCTGCGAATCCGCTTAGTCGATCTCAAGAGAGCAGATACTTTGACCATCAACGGCATCATCACGCGACCCTTCAGGCCTACCTAATGCCCCAGCCAGGTTAAGAGCGGCCCAAATGAACGCCATTTCACATTGGAACTTGGAGGGGAACAACCGTGCGCGATTTCGGGCATGCGCTACTCTGGTGCATCTATGGAACAATGGACAGGTCCAGCAGTCGTCAGCCAGGTCGGGCACAGACAACAACGACACGTTGGAAGATGAGCCTAGTGATGACGCGGACTCCGCCAGCCCCGACGTGATTACCTTTTTTGACGAGAAGGCTTTGAAAGACACTCTGCTTGATCGTGTAGCCGAGGTTGCGTCGAACGCCAAGGGTGGTCGTGATGTTGCCGCGAGTGTCATGCAGACGGGAAACGGAGCGATCAAAATGATCATTGCACGTAATGATGGGTTTCACTCGTCCGATGAAATGTTCTTCCGGGATCTCGAATTGATGGTTCGCCACATCGCGACGCATGGTGGTAAGAACATCCCATCGGTCTCTGCGACATAACACTGAGAAGAGGTGCTCTAGCTCAATCACAGATCGCTCGTCTTTACCTGAATACCCACCAGTATCAACGCGAGCGGCTCCATATATGGCTGACTGAGCTGAAACAACATTTGGCACGCCTCTGTGCAAATGCGGCACCGTCGAGCCAGGTATCGGCGTCCTTTGACACAAAGTCAACAGAACTGATCATCGCCTTGATGGTGTTGCGGAAGCTGGTTTCGTCGGAGGATGTGTTTCGGCACTTCACTACTATCCAGATTGTGACTCAGATTGCGCGTACAGTCTGGAAGTCTCATCCCCTTGAAGCGTTTAATGCGATCGGTATCCCCAAGCCCTCCAGACTTCGCGAGTCACTGGGGTATCTCGGACGCGTTGATGCGTCTTGCACTACAATCCTACGAGCTGCCAGCCGTCTACAGGGTTTTGAGGAACTGCGGATCGTATTGCTTCATTGCAATCCAAAAAGTTTGCGCCATCTCAAAGACCTTGATTGTCGCGACATGTCTTCGAAACCATGGACGCTTCAGGACACCTATTGCAGTCTTTTCCCGCGAGGAAGGGACATCAAGAGCATCATCGGCATGAAATGGAAGCTCGGAGATGCCACGGCGAGATTCAACTCGATCCAGAAAGAAGGGCCACAAATCCATGCTGAGATCCAACTGCTGATGTATCTAGCTCAGCAGAAGTCATCACAAAGCTCCCGTCAGGAACCCAACTGGCTGACATATGGCTACATTGGTTGTAGCAAGAAGTTCTGCTATCTTTGCAACGAGTTTATCAAGCGGTATGACCCTGTCTTTCGAACCCGAGGGTCCCATGGCGCTCTCTACAGCCAATGGACCGTTCCATACCTTGAGACAAGCGGCGACCTTGGCGGCGCTTCTGTTCGGATCGCATGGGCACTTTATCAGGTCGAACAGGAACTAGTATCTCTTGCTAGAAAGGATAAAAGGGGCAAAACTCACATTGCTGCAGTGAAACAATCATCAGTAGGTGGCTCTTCCTGTGCAACTGCATTGCCGGGCGGCAAGGGTGACACATCGAAATGGAGGCAACTCTTGATCAGTTCGCATTTGGATGAGGAGAGAATGCGCAACATTCGAACACTGTAAGTCTCGGGCAAACGTATCGTCAAGAGCATGGCTAACTCGGACACGACAGATTCGGAGCAGACAGCGTCGCAAAAAACACCGAGGTTGAGCTGGAGCAGCAGCTCTTAAGCTCTTCTAGCGACGATGATGTCTTATTTGAGTCACCGACAGCTTCTCAGGCTATACCACGTCACTCCTTTGAGGGTGAATGTGACTGTGGCTGCTGTCGGGAGACCACACGTTGCTGCTCGCGTTGTGGCCAAGGCTACTTTTATAGTTATGGGTGTGAGACCAGGGCATCGACATTCCATCTACTTGCATGCAATCAGAGACCCCTGACACCTGCAGACTTCCTCGACATGTCCGCAGTGAGGGATGAAATTCCAGATGATCCTGATGTGCTCGAAAAGTTTGGATTCGAACAATGCCGAGATTATAACGAAAGAAGTTTCTTTCTGGGGCTTTATCAGGGTCTACTGAATATCCTGGAGGTAGACGTGCTGGTAATCAACTCGTGGATGGAAGACGGCACTTTGAGGGAGAACATCATCAAGAAATTTGAGGAGCTCCCTCAAGGTAATCGTGGAGCATACTACCCCTGGTTCCTAGGGCAGGCGCATCTTCTGAACCCAAATTCCGAGGCAGGTGATACTGTGAGCTTCACAGAAATGCATTCTCGGCACCTTGACATGGCCCGGGAGCGATACCTCAGCCTCGAAGACCAAGGAGTTCCTACCAAGGAGCTCAGCCCTTGGACCAAGCGTGAGAGCCTGATGTTTTTCAGTATTCTTTTAATGGCGGCATACCCCCACCCGAACTTAGCACCTATGTGGTTCAACTTGGGATTCTGCGTCTGTCGTGACGAGCACCATCAATGCCTTCTTGGTACGCTGTACCATGCTCTGATCTATGGGAACAAGCTGATGGAGGATTATAATGATGCTCTGGGACATCGCCGAAGTGAGAGACGGCCTCAAGAAACGTGCAGCTTTGGTGAGTTTTGGACGTGCTTCGGGGAAGGGAAGCTCGTCGCTCTGATGAAGCGGTATCAGCTGCGCGGCGCATTGGAAGACTTCCCCTACCTTGAAGCCTTTCTGTCAATACCACCCGATCGCCCAAGGCCGCTCGTGTGGCATCTCAGACACCTACTAGAGCTGGGGCCTGATGCCAATCATGCACCCATCATCCAGTGCCACGAGGCGGACATGCTCAGAGTTGCCCGCCGGAAGTTCGGCTTGGATGCCTCGAGTGGCCGGTTGAACGCCAAGGACACCATGATCCTGAAAGATTTCTACATAGATTTACTTGAAATTGGAAAGGCGGGAGCGGTCAATCCCCTGGACCTTGAACGGGCTCGTGTTGAAGGCAGGCTGTTGGAGTTTCTCCTACAAGCACATCGGACAACCGAATGGAGTAGTTACGATGCGTCGGAGGTAGAAGAGGTCTTGGGAAAGGCGTTTAGTTGAAGCTGAAGCTTGGTTGGCCTCACCGGGGACTTCTTGGCCTTCCGATACTCATTTGTCTAGCCTCCGGATATCATTCACTAGTGACGGACCTCATACGCCGGCAACCACCCGCCTGCTGTACGCTGGCGCCGACAATGTACGCCCCCGTGCGCCCCCGGCCTCAGGCGGTGGCTATCGAGACCAAGGTGGCCAACGCCGCGTCGGACCCGCTCGTCCAGCTGACCATATGGGCCGCGGCCTCCTTCGAGCGGCTGAGGCAACTACAGGCGCCGGCTGGTGGCGATGGCGGTAATGGTGATGCTGATGATGACGCATTGGAAATGGAATCTATCATCACGCTCCCCCTGATACAGGTGCGCGGGCATGACTGGCAACTCTGGTTCGCACGCGATGCTCCTCATATACCATCGATCTCCACGGTCATCTCCTCATAGGATCTACGACGACGCTTCTAGGCACGTTCAAGCTGGTGCGATCGCTAAGGGCTCTAGCATGATAGGTAGCCACTCGGTTCCGCCCATGGTTCGAGTCGGTAATTCTCGGGCGTGAGATAGATGTAAACGTGGATGCCTCTAGGTAGGTAGCTAAATGTCATGCGTCTTCTGGTGCTGAACTTGCATATTGTCAATCGAGAAGGGGCGTCATTGCATCGTAAATCTCACGCGCACGTCTAGAAGCGACTTTTACGTTCCAAGTTTAGATCGTTGATCTTGGGCTCTTCTAATAATCAAGCGGCCCCTGTTACGGCCCTGGCGCTCACATCACCGGTGCCCACGGTCTACCAAGCATATAAACAGCGTTGTTGGACTTTCAAATAGCCCTGTCAATGTTCCCTTTTGGATTTACACATGACGTTAACGCAGGTTTTGACTTCCTTGCCATCTCGCAGCTTATGGTCCAGGACCTGGCACATGTTGGGGGGTGGTGGTTTTTTCAAACTGGCCCATTGCTTGAGTCGACTCCAGAAGGAAGTCCTTCAGAGCTGGTTGTGTTCCTAAGAAGCCTCAGCTTGATGTTAACTCTGATGCTGCATAACTTCATTTGCTATGCATCTATCGTCCTTCGCAAAGAGACTCTTAGCAAATATTGTTATTTTCACAGTAGTAACGGGCATTCAACCTAGTTACCGGGCCACGAGCACCTCTGAGCCCAGGATCTCGCCTACCGCACCGCATCGAGCTCGTCGCAGCGAGAATGTTTCGCTTAAGCCACTAACATTATCTTTTCAAACCAGTCCGAACGAGAGCTCGACCTTTGCATACGTTGCGGGAAGCGATCGCTTGGGGTCTATTGTTTTCTTGCGCCCAAATGGGACATGGTACTGGCCCAAGGCTCTGCCAGGGACAGGTTCGCATCGAGTTGACCCTTTGTCTATAACCGTACCGATCAAGAAGGGGATCTCTAATACAGCAGTTACGCTCCCCGACTATCTCGTCTCTGGTCGTGTTTGGGTATCTACGACCGAGCTTGAATTTTATGCACACACTGATAAAACAGGAACCCTCCATCTGATCGAACCGACCGTCTCAAACCCCGATTACGCCTCCGCCGACGTGGATTGGGGATTCTTAGAACTTACTTATACTTCGAACGGGGGAATATATGCTAACTTATCGTTTGTTGACTTTGTTGGACTTCTCTTAGGCATGTCGCTAACCCTTGCTGATGGTACGGTTCAAACAGTTGCAGGCCTTCCAGTTGATTCTGTCTCACGTATTTGCCAAGCCCTGCACCAGCACGCCATTGAAGAAGGCATATCATGGACCAGCTTGTGCGCTATTGTTGCAGGTAACCAGGCATTAAGGGTATTATCGCCGAACATATACAGCGCAGCAAATTCCGGCTTCCTACAGGGCTATGATGATGATGATGATGATGATGATGATTGTATTTAACGTGGGGGGTAGCTCCTCAGTAGTGCAAACCACGCCTCCCAGAGCCTCTGCATCGCAGGGTTGTGGAGGTCTCAAGATAATAAGTACAGTCAGACCCGCTCACGAGCCCATCCCCGCTGTTGCGGTGGCATGACTTTAGGGTCATCCATCTGGTCCTTCAAGAACAGCTATCTATCGGGGGCAGATTGATGAGAAGAACTTGCTCTTCTCAACGAATCTTGCCCATTCCGCGCTCCTCTCCCCCAAGTATTGTAAACAAGCTGCCCTAGGCGAGTACCTGGGCAGCAGTTGGTTTTTCCTAAGCCTTTCGCAAAAGAAAATATGCTGCGGTGTTTTCCTTTCACCGCAGCTGCAGTGGTCATTCGAGTCCGTATGCCCGAAACGTTCGTGGTATCCAGCAAAGTCGCTATGTCCAGATCTGGCCGCTAGAAGTCTGTGCAAAGTACTCCTTTCGAAAGATATGAGGTTCCTCTTGGTTACGGCGTGCGAGTATACTTCTTGATACCTAGGTTCTGATTGACCTTCCTACCATTGATCGAATTCTCTCTTGCCTTTCCTCTTGAGATCTCTCTTTACCTAAGAGATTGTAGGAAGGTTCGTCGCTTCCGTTTCTAGCATGGCACCCTCTTTTGCTAGTACGTCAGCAGCTTCGTATCTCTGTGTCTAAGGATCCACTTGACGGTCACCCCAGGAGTGTGTGCTGTGGCTAGTTCTTGGAATCGTAGAAAAATGGTCTGTGATGTCTCGGGTGGAGTTCCATTGAGCCCATCTACCACTGACGTGTTGTCAAGGCAGACATACAGCCGTTTTTCGCGCCCAATCGCCCTGGCTGCTGCGAGACCTTGGAGAGCGCCATGGACTTCAGTGTCTACCACTTCTGTTTGGAAAAGTCTGCCCTTTCCCGATATACCTCTTGTGTAGTGTCGCCTTTCCTGATGGTGAAACCCCATCCAGTGCGGGTTGTGCCTTGATCGTCCAATTGCAATCCATTCGAGTAGATAACAAGGTCAGTGTTCACGTTTCTCCCCCGTAGCCATTGCTTGAAGAGCTTTATTTCTTAGTCTTTGTCCTTGCGGGCTGGGGGCTTTTTCCACGATGGTTTGGTGAGCATCGGTCTCTGGAAGTTAGGAACTAACTGGTAGCTCTTTTGTAGCCTTGTCAGTTCCTTGCGAGCTTGTACTCGGAGCCTGCCGACGAGAGGGTGTCTCTGGTCTATTCGTCTGAGCCGGAGGCCGTGACGTCGTCTTATTGACTCTGCGAGAACTCCTGCTGGGGGAATCTGTGATTCAAAGTGTAGGATATGTCCAGGGTGTGTTTTCCAGACTGGCAAGATAGCCCTGATCGCCGTCCGTAGTACGGCATCCATCGTTCCGAGAAGCCCCTTGAAACGATACGCTGATGTCCCGCCTAAGCTCCTAGTTTTTTTGATTCCTGGGTACCAGGCCTCCAAGCCGTGTGTAAGAATGGGTATAACGCAAGCTTTCACAACCCTCCTAGTTGACTTTACTGGAAGCCCTTTAACCATGTTGCATAGTCCTCGAAGATGATTTGCTACCCTACTAGCCTTCTTGGCCCAGTGGGAAACGTGATCTTTGAAGTTTAGCCTTCTATCCAGCAGGACACCTAGCCATCGCATGGAATCCTCTGCTGTTTTGTTCATTGTCTCGTGGCGGACCGGAGGGTTGTCCGAGTTCTTCTTTCGCGAGAAGTGCATGATCTCTGTTTTGTTGGGGTCGAATTCAATAGCGTTGTCGTTTCCCTGTGACGGCTGTGGCGGCCTGCACAGACCTTCCCACATGACAAGTGGATACCTCCCAATAGGGGAAGGATCTGACCAGAGGATCCCCTTAAAGGGGCAACCTCCCACTGTACCTATCTCTCTCTCTCTCTTCCTTTCCTCTCTAGTCTTGATATTCTCGTCAATAGAGTAATAGCTGCTTGTTGCCAGCCATGTCCCAGCTCCTCAGTATGCTCGCCGTGACATTCCCCATTGATTAAGCGAGTGAAGGTTTTTGGAAGCCTCCGCGGCTGTTTCTTCAAGGTCCTTTCCGATGCAGAGAATCGCTAGGTCATCTGCGTATCCAAAGCGTCTCCTTTTCACACCAAGCCGGGCACAGATTGGCTCTGTATACAGCATGTAAAGGATTGGGGAGGCCAGTGAGCCTTGTGGTAGACCACAAGTAAGAGCTTTCACATCGGTCACGATACCTTCAAACCGGACCCTTGCGGACCGCTCGGACATGAATGACTGGACCCATCTTATGAGAAAGCCCGGCCAGCCCTGTTCTCCCATACGAACCACCAGTCGTCCCATTAGGGCAGCGTCGAAGGCACCTTTCACATCTGACGTGACTACCGTTGCAACGAGGCCTTGGTCGAGGGCCTGCTCGATGTCATGTATGAGTGCAGCTACCAAGTCGGTGGCAGAGCGCTTCAGTAGAGCTCCAAAATGTTGTGGAGCTAGAATTCTAAGTTTAATAACAAACCAGGCGATTCTTTTTGCGATGAGTCGTTCTAGGCCTTTGTCAAGACATGACAATAGCGATATTGGTCTGTAGGCCCTGGGGTTGGAATAGTCTTTCTTGCCTGGTTTTGGGATCATTACCACTTCAGCTACTTTAGATGGTTTAGGGTGGTGACTAATCTATAGACAGGTCTGGAAAAGGGCTCTGACATGTTCCCCGATGACTGGCCAGCAAGCTTTCAGAATCCGTACCGTGAGGGCGTCTACTCCCGGGGAGTTGCTCTTGGTCCCCACAGTGCACCCTTCGGCCTCTTCTAGTCCGACGTGGTATTCGAGGGGGATGTGTGAATTGGGTTGTGCGATCTGAGCGGACCAAGGGTCGATGATATCGTTGTCTGGGGTACTTCGCTCAAGCGTGGCTAAACGTAGTGCATTCGCCTTGCTCTCTTGTGACTCGAACGTTCGGCCTCTTATGACTTAACTGCTGCTTTGCATTCATCATTCCACCAAGCAGTGGGCTTAGACTGTCGGGGCTTCTTGCCCACTGTTTTGACGCAGCCTTGGATCACGTCGATCAGGCTCTGCGTAAAGACATCCACTTGGCCAGGGGATGCACCCAGCTGGGGGAGCTCGTGGATCCTGTTTTGGACATTATCAGCCAGCTCCTGTAGTTTATCGTCCGATACTATCAGGCGATCGGCTTTGGGGACCCGGTCAAGGTCTCCCTGAATTGGAACGACTATTCGCAATGTCTTGTGATCTGAGGTGCACTGGAGTGCATCATTGACCGAAGCTTCGGCCATAAGGACATCTGAGAAGACTAGATCCAGTACGTTTCCGTCGTCATGTGTCGGGACATCTGGCTCGGAGATCAGATCCAGTCCGTGATCTGCCATGGTCTGCGCGAGTGTAGCACCACCATGATAACCTGGATTGCTCGAGTCCCAGGATGTGTCGCCACAATATTACAGGTCATCTCGCTCAGCAGCACAAGCCTACATTCCAGACCCATAGCTTGCGGGAGGATTTTCTTTGTCTGCCTCCCTTTTTATAAAGCAAGCCATGACAACAGCTGCCGTATATGTTTCTAGATTGCCATTCTTCGCCAAATATGGTTCACGGCAACCCCATCCACTGCCAGGGAAATCATGGTGAACCTCATCAGATTATCAACGCTACCCAATCATCCAGCCACACATTCCAGCCACAATGTTTCAGCCATCTCGTGTCTACCCCATACATTGTTTGTTTGTTTGTTTTGTATTTAACGTGGGGGGTAGCTCCTCAGTAGTGTAAACCACGCCTCCAAGAGCCATTGCATTGCAAGGTTGTAGAGGTGTCAAATTAGATACATTCAGATCCGCGCACGAGCCTATCCTCGCTGTAGCGGTACCAATCTGGAGTGTTCAGATGGTTTTAGTCAATACCCAAGCACGATTCCGTCAGAAAAACCTCCTATCTAGTGACAAAGCGACCCAGTGAACCTCAGTCCTCTGGTGTACATATCGTTCCAGTAGCCGTTCGATATATGTCGCATTGGTGGTTGGAGTAGGTGTTTGTTATCTGCTGGCGAGAAAAACCACAAGGGGGAAAACCTCGCAGGAGTGGGTATTGTGGAGACAAGCTACGGCGTTAAATAAACTATTATAGATAATATTCTTTTTATCTGGTGCCTGTTTAGCGGGTTTTCAGCTCAAATAAGCCAAATTTGGAAGCGTCCAATACATGCTGACGTTGTTTAGGCTAGTTCTTGATCCAAGCTATATAAAGCTACTCATTTGAGCTTGGTACTTACTGTATCTCAAGGCATATCCCTTTAAGCGGCTAAGGATAGATTGCAGCCACAAGCACAAGGGTGATAAGCTGCGAATTGGCGCCCAGGACCGGATCTTCGTGGCGACACTGCTGCACCCGGCCATGCCCGAGTCCGTCGTCGAGGCCTAACGCTGCTGGTAGCAAAGATTGTTGATAGCATTCCTCGCCAAAATGAGCCGTCAATGTTGTTTTATTGCAAGTGGGAAAATGAGATCAAAATCATGATCTTAATCAGCCACCCTAGATGCTGTACTGTCTAATTTTGGCTCATTTATTTATTTTCTACTACATAATATCCTTGGGGCTCTCACTATAGTTGTCTGCCTGCTCTAACATCCCCGGTGCTGTGTGTTCCGAATCTAGGCCCTGGCCGGACTTTAAAAGCCATTATTGCCGCTTTTTTAGAGTGATAAGTGGCAGTTTATAGCAAAGGGCAAATAGCTCTAGTTATATATCTTAGTACCATGTAGAAAATATTTACACTGCAGCAGTGAAGCTAATTGCCGATTGTTATAATATATTTATAGCATCCCCACATCTAGTTGAAATAGGTTCAAGTGCAGCCTTTATAAATATGGAAAATCTCGAGCACGAAGCCGAGAACATCATCGATCTTTCTACCAAATGGGAGAGAGATGTTGTGACCCCGTCACGCCCACCTTCTTATCTCAATCTCAAGATAACTGAGCCAATAATACCGACCCCAAACGACTCCCCCAATGTTTCCCAGTCGGCACAAGATAAGATTCCGGTGTGCCTGTGCGAATCTGACGACGAGCTCCAATCGTCAAGCGGAACCCAAGAGGTATCTCCATCTGGATGGAAGACCCACGAAAATACAGCGCGTGCTGTCTCGTTTATTTACGCGGGGAAGCCTGTTCTAGTAGATTTGGCAAGCGCCCGAGAGTCGGGTCCCTTATTGAGCAGACCATCATGTTATTCTTCTCCGAAGTTGATCTCATCGGGGGCGAGCCAAGAAGTGGATAAATCTTTCGCAAGGGAAGATGAAACAGGATCATGAGCAGGGACTGGATCGTGAACAGGAGCTGAACCAGGGGTTGGAACTGGATCGTGAGCAGGACGTAAAATGAGCTCGGCGCCCTAGCTTGGTGTTTCCTAGCTTCTGATATGTACAAAAAATGAGTGGTCACAAGTGAATCATAGCAGCTATCCTATGCATGTGTATTACATCATTTCACTGCTTCCTGGCCTATCATTCATAGCCGCTCGACAGCATCGACCACCCATGGCCAAATCCTACAAGCAAGCAAAGTGGTTCATGCGATAGGTCCTTGTCACCTAAATTGATATGTAAGGCACCTAGCTGCCCAGCGTTTATAAACACATCATCCTCCCTATCCGACATTTCATGACCCATAAGCCACGCTGCCTCTGCCGTCCGCGCAGGGGGGAGTTGAGACTATCGGAAGAGGACGTACGGGCCCCCGTCTTTGCCAGTCGTAATGAACATTTCCACTTCAAAAGCTTGGCGCGGAGCATCTGCGCCACGCTGAGGTAACCCACTGTTAGGGTGCTGAGGACAGAAAGGGGAACGCCGAAAAGCTTGGCGAGGAAAAGGGCAAGACAAGGACAACCGGTGCACTAGTGGTATTCGCTACGACGCACGGATTAAACGAAAATAAGCCACGTTTACCGTCAATCGTAGATCCCCTTTGCCGCTTGCACGAGTGGGAATTATAGGGCTCCTTCACCAAGCTGCTCGGTTCCTTGGGAGGGGTACGGTGCTAGCGGGGTAAAGCCCGGCCACACCGTTCGGTTATTACAGGTTTTATTATATGGTCACGCGGCTAGGCAATGAATACACTCCCTCAACCATCCATGATACCCCCGATCTTCAGGTTGTAGCCTAGGCGGTGACTGACAGACCACCCTTTCTATGTCAGTGGATGTGAGCAATATGCCAGCCTAAGTGGGTCACCTGACCACGCAACACACCCCCGTTGGCCACTACCACTGCTAAGAAGCAGCAAAGTGAAGCCATCAAAACTGTATGTGGCTCCATAATACGTATATTTGTTGGTGTTCGAGCATGAAATCTGCCTTCATGGCAAGATAACCTCTATTTACCTGTTTTCATCACATCTATGGCCGTATGGCGCAATGGTCAAATGCGCCTGGTTGTGTTCTCATTTGTGCGGTGGGCGACGAGAACAAGTGGGTTCGAATCCTGCTATGGCCCCCTTCTGACCCGGCTTGTGCGAGTCGACAACCAGCACACGACAGTGGAGATGCCCTATTATCGCAGAGCCCGATAGCCAAGCAGCTTGTCTCCACAACACCCCACTCCTGCGAGGTTTTTCCCCTTGAGGTTTTCCCTCGCCAGCAGATAACAAACACCTACTTCACCCACCAATGCGACATATATCGAACGGCTACTGGAACGATGTGTACACCAGAGGACTGAGGTTCACTGGGTCGCTTTGTCACTGGACAGGAGGTTTTTCTGACAGAATCGTGCTTGTGTATTGACTAAAACCATCTGGACACTCCAGATTGGTACCGCTACAGCGAGGATAGGCCCGTGCGCGGATCTGAATGTATCTAGACTGACACCTCTACAACCTTGCGATGCAATGGCTCTGGGAGGCGTGGTTTGCCCTGTTAAGGGACTGCACCCACGATAAATATAATCAATCAAATCAATCAATTGATACAGTTCCTGCCCATGATCCAGTTCCCGCTCATATTGTCTTTCAAGACATCTGTTGGATAACAGGGGTCATGAAGATGAGCCGAGTCTGACCGGAAAAACCACGGTACGGCGGAGATGACCAGCACCAAACTGGGAACCGATCAGGGGCACCTGAACAGACAGAACAGATACAACACACTACATGCAATACACGAAGAATCACCCTACAATCACTGAACTCGCTTAAATCTAACAATTAAGAGTCTCATTTGGCTTGATCACCTAAGTTAACCAACCAACGACAAGCGACTTTCAGTCAATCGATACAATGGCACAATCAGCAACGAAAGACTCGAGCGTTTTCCACGGCTCGGAGAATTGGGAGTCGTGGGACAGAGAATTTCAATCGAGAGCAATTGCTCTAGAGCTCTGGGATCACATCAATCCGGACGATGAAGAACGAGAGGAGTGGCCAGAGCCTCCCCAGAAGCCTAAATACAAAGATTACCCAAAACGTCTCGATCGCGACACTTGAAGCCGAGGTACTTCTCACACCTTAGACGATACTGCACCAGAGAACGAACGAACCGAACGAATTGATCCAAATAGCCACCCACGAGCGGTGTCCGAGATGACGACGCAAGGAAGAATGCTATTCAACGCAGACTGGACTGTGTTTGTCTACGAGGATCGGAAATACGAGACCCATCGCAAGAATTACAAGGAAATGGTACAATGGGTGCTCGACAACGTGTCAACTCATTACAAGGACACAGTCTGCCGACCAACCAAGCTGCTTGACGCGTGGTATACAGACCTGAAAGAAATCGCAAGTGTTAGCGTGGCACAACTCAAGCCTGCAGCTCGAGACCGATATCGAGAAGCAGTCAAGCCACTTAACAAGCTACCCAGGGATTTGGCTGCATGGATCAACAACTAGGAAGCTGCAGTTGCTATTGCCAAAGAAAAAGGCGTTGGCGATGTAGCAGATTCCGAGTCCATCTTCTCGGACCTGTCACGGGCTCTACGCAAAGTCATTCCGGAATGGGTCTCAGCATTTCGAGCTACAAATCGAAACAAGCTAGAAAGAGGGAAGATGAACTTCAGACTTATCGCCTCCGATCTCCGAGAACATGCAGCAACGCTCTACAGAGCACCCACGTCTTCGAAAATAGCCAAAGGTTCTTTTGCAGCACATTTTGGCGACAAAGCGGATCAAGAAGACCAGGAGAACCATTCCGAAGATATTTGCAGTACCAACTACCACGAACAGAAACAAAGAAGACCTCAGAGAGGTAGGAGACCTCGAGGAGGAGGTACCCGAGAAAATCGATCAAGTTCGAAAAGACCGCGGGCCGAGACACTCACCAACCCAGACGGAGCAACATGCAAGGCCTGCCTCGGATTCCATGAGCTTTCGCAATGCTTCTACGCGGTATTAAGCAAAGCACCTAAGGGCTGGATTCCAAACGAAACCAGCAAGCGACTTGTTCAACAACGCATCAAGGACGACTCGAATTTAGCAGAACAAGTTAGCCGACTCAACAAGTCTACTGCGCCGACAATGACGGAATGACTAGCTCGGGAAATCGTACGTATGCACGGATCGTTTCTCATTGCGAATCCTGCGGCATTTGGTACATCATCATATCCCTTAAAAAATTCAGCCATTCTCGACTCTGGGACTACCCTACACATCTTCAACATGATTACCAGGTTCCTCAATTTCCGACGAGCACCTCCAGGAGATGTGGTCTTTGCAGGCGACACAACAGTACCCATCCTGGGATATGGAGACGTCAATATCCAAGTGACTGGACCAACAGGTGTCAGGATCATGCGCCTCCACGAAGTCGTATACTGTGAAGGTTTTGCATGCAACCTGGTATCCCTACAACTTCTCAGGCGCCAAGGGCTCTGGTGGGACAACAAGAGATCTAACAACTACCTTCGGAGAAAGAACGATACCATACTGTGCGAACTATTTGACAAACATGACCAGTTCGTCATCGAAGACGTGCCAGAGACACTGACTAAACAGGCCTTCTTTACAAGAAGGCACAAGTTCAACTCCTGGACCGAGAGAGCCCCGAACACGGCTGATAGCCTTCAATGGCACTTAAGAATGGGTCATCCAGGACCTGAGGTCTTGAATCACCTTGCGGGCCACTCTCGGGGGGTGAAGATCAAAGACAAAGTTCGAATCCCTACCAACAAGTGCAACGCCTGTGGCTGCGCGAAAGCCAAGAAGATGAATCGACGTACTCGACGAAATCGTCCGGCTAAGCCTGGCGTCAGACTTGCGGTTGACTTCCATGACCTAGAGGAGACAATCGAAGGTTTTTTAAGCGTTATGCTCGTGACCGATAGATGGTCAGGATACAACTGGGATTTCTATCTCAGCGACCGATACGCTGAAACACTAATTGCCACATTCGAGCTCCTGTTTGGAATCCTGGAACAACAACATCAAGTCCTTCCCGAAGTTATCGAGTGCGACAACGAGATCACGGATCGAAAGCACGAAGTTCGAGACTACCTGTCCGTCACCAAGAAGATACGGCTTGAGCCCTCAGCCACCAATACACAGGATCAGAACGGAGGAGCAGAGCGCTCAGGGGGTGTAATCAAGGAGAAAGCACGCGCAATGCGACTAGGAGCTAAGTTGCCCGCGTTCCTATGGGTGGAGATTTTCCGAACGGCAGTATATCTGTACAATCGGACCCCCAAATACATCTATAACTGGAAAACACCCTATGAGAGATTCCACACTTACCTGATGTGCAGGGATGGACAAATTGCTGACCACAAGCCCCATCAAGGGCATCTTCGAGTATTCGGATGCAAGGCATACTCCATGACTTCCGAGGCTCAACTCAAGAAGAAACGAAAGCAGCGTCTCAATCCCAAAGCGTGGATCGGCTATCTCGTCGGGTACAACTCGTCGAACATCTATCGAATCTGGAATCCCTTGACCAACAAGGTCATCGCCACGCGCGACGTCATCTTTGACGAGGACAGCACCTTTTCAGGTGACTTGGGTGAATTGAAGGATGACCTCCTTCACATCACCGAAGATGAATTATCCAACCTGCTCAGTAGAGTTGAGATATTAAGTGCTTCGAGCCTTGGAAATGGACCCGCGATTAGCGAAGAGGACGAGGACGCCAGTCCCCCTATTGCAGACGATGAACACGGTGCTGTCGCTGTGAGCGATGACAGAGTGAATTCGGACGTACATAAACAGCCACAGGCTTGCTCTGAAGATGCATAAGGGACTGATCACCCCTACACTGATGCATTCTTTATACCGTATCCGACGCCCGATCACACACCGCCACCCGCGTCATTATTCACTGCAGCTATCAGAGAAGCTGATGAAATGGGGTCTGGAAAGGCAGCGGAGCGCCACGCCCATGGATTCCTGAATGACCACGCGTCGTTCTGCACCAGAGCAGCACTTTGTCAAAGGAGCTGGAAGGCCACGTTCAATGCAGGACGCCTATGCTCCACGGAGATGTTGCATAGTGAGCCGGTGAACAAGGCCAAGAAAGCCCGGTTGGTAAACCATCCGAGACGCCACCCTGAAAACACTCAAAATGGACCGTCCGTGAGACGATGCCCGGACACACAGACTGTACCATCTGTGTGGCTCAATAGCCCGGATACTCAAAATGGACCGTCTGACAGGTCATATGACCCAGACAGGTTGAGGCGTATGATAGCTAGCGGAGCGAGACTACATTGCCGAGACCTACCTCCCCCTCCAAAGACGCATAAAGATCTCAGATCCCACATCATGCAGTCGGGGTTTAGAGGAGCAGAAAGAGCTTATCTTGCGAGCCACCGCGAAATGAATACATAGAAAGAAATTGGGCTAACAACGGCATAGGGCAAACATGTGCTTAATTGCATGTGGGTATACGTGTACAAATTCAACAAGCATGGCTGGTTTCTGAAATGCAAGGCTCGCCTTATGGTCAGAGGAGACCAACAGCCTCAAGGCGAATACGAGAACACCTATGCATCAACCCTTGCCAGCCGCTCATTCAGAACACTTATCGCAATCGCTGCGCAATTCAATCTGGAACTTATACAGTACGACGCAGTTAACGCGTTCGTCAATGCGAAACTGGACAAGGAACTGTACATGCGGATGCCCCCAGGGTACAGGAAGCCATGCACAGTGCTGCGACTCCTGAAAGCATTATATGGACTCAAGGAATCACCCTTGCTTTGGCAGAAGGAGCTAACGAAGACTCTCACAGGCTTGGGATACACACAAGTCCCCCACGAGCCTTGCTGTTTCACCCGAGATGGTGTATTGGTCTTCTTTTACGTGGATGACATTGTCATCGCGTACAGGAAAGAAAAGGAAGGCACAGCAAACCACATGGTCAGCCAACTGAAGCAACGTTACCAGATGACAGGAGGAGACGACCTTCAATGGTTCCTTGGTATTGAGATTGTTCGAGACCGCAAGCAGAGATTGATTTGGCTCTCCCAATCGTCGTATATCGACAAGATCGCTAGATTGGTTGACAGCAGCCCTCGGAACAGAGAAGATACTCCGATGAAGAACAAGAAACTCCTTCCTTACGACGAGATTGCCATGCTGAAATCCATCAACAGTTATCAAAAAAAGATCGGATCAATCTTGTACGCAGTAGTGATCACTCGCCCAGATGTAGCCTTCGCCGCTTCCCGACTGTCACGTTTCAACATGAATCCTAGCCCTGAGCACCATCACGAAGCCGACCGCCTCATCCGATACCTTATGCGTACCCAATATCATTCCCTAGAGTACGGCGGTTCCGACCTCTTCGAAGTAGCAAGCGATGCCTTCTTTGCCAACAATACCCTCGATCAAAAGAGCTCCTAAGCGTACGTCATGAGATTGTTCGAAGGGATCATTAGTTGGAGAGCGAATAAGCAAGCTACAGTGACTACTTCTACGACAGAAGCAGAGTTGTTGTCCCTTGCGCAGGCTGCTAAAGAAGCCATGTTTGTATCTCGCCTGATCAGGGAACTAGGCGTGTGTTTGGATAGCTCCCGCATTGTCATTCAATGCGATAATCGACAGACGATCGGATTGGTACACAAGGACATCGCTACTCTTCAGACAAAACTCAGACATGTCTATATTCACAACCACTGGTTACGTCAAGAGGCTCAACGTCGAAGAATAAAGGTGGAATACGTGCCAACGGACAGTATGGTTGCTGATGGCTTGACCAAGGCTTTGCCAATTCAACAGTTCAAGAGATTCGTCGGTCAACTGGGCTTGGTGGACATCCGTGACCGCATCCAACAGAGAAGGAAGAAGGAGATCACAGATGACGATCTTGAAGAATTGGAAGATATGTTACTTGGAGGAGAGTGCTCAGACCTCTCAGATGATACTATCATGACAGATGCCCCCTACTGAATAGGCCGGCATCTGGGGGGGTGTGTTGGATAACAGGGGTCATGAAGATGAGCCGAGTCCGACCGGAAAAACCACGGTACGGCGGAGATGACCAGCACCAAACTGGGAACCGATCAGGGGCACCTGAACAGACAGAACAGATACAACACACTACATGCAATACACGAAGAATCACCCTCCAATCACTGAACTCGCTTGAATCTAACAACATCCAAAAGAGAAGATATCCCACACCGCCTGCCTGTTTCCCTTACCGTCAGCGGAATTGGTACTCCTCGCCTACACGATTCTGATACCGCCTGCCCGATGTAGCACCGCCTGCTTGGCGCAGTACCGCTTTTCCGATGCGACACCGCCTGCTCGATGCGTCACCGCCTGCTCGATGCGGCACCCCCTGCCCGATACATCACCGCCTGATCAATAAGTCGCTGACTTGTCTAATCTAACACCACAAATATACTATTCATCAGGGGATTCGTTCTTCACATTATAGCCTTTAAGCGAGTCTTTAATCAAACAAAAATTATATAACGAGAGCTAGCAGGACCTTTCTGACGTGTTTTTTATACTCTTGAGAGGTTCTTCGAGTAGATGAGGAGGGAGAATGTCGTCAAGGTACGCGGATGCGACTTCATCAGAGGAACTGTATAGTGTGTCATTTATGTACTGCTGGAAGGTCAAGGGAGCGTTGTAGTCCGAAACTTGTAGAGGCCAAATCTCATCGTGGATGCCGGTTTTCACTCATGCTCTTTCGCCACAAGGATCCTGTTGAACGCCGCCATCACGTCAAGCTTTGTGAAGACTCTTGACATGCATAGGGCATCGAGGATTTATCTGATTAGCGGCAGAGGGTAAGGGTTCTTAATTGTCATATTGTTAAAACCCCTGTAGTCCACCAATACCCGGATGCCACCACTAGGCTTATGTGCCAGCAGGAGTGAAGCAGCTGATTTTGACAGTGATGGTTGGATGAACCTCTTAGAGCATGTTGTCGTTCAGGTATTTCTTCACTACTTTCAGTTCTGATTGTGACATCGGTCGTGTTTTCGAGCTTGGTACCGTTTTGTGGGGTTTAATGTCGATTTTTTTGGCATATGTGCGCTGTTAGGTTAGTTTCCTGGCTTCTAAAAAGACGTCGATGAGATCGTTGTATTCGGGAGGCAACCTTGCTTTGATGCCTTGAACGGCGACAGACTCTTCATTCCTTGGGTATTTATTGATGTCATCCTCTGTGACCTTGTTTAAGAAGGGCCTGTCGTACAAATCATCAAAGAACTCGTGATACCTGATGTCCACTTGTGTGCCTTGTGCCCGTCTTTGTTCCCCCCGCCATCAGCTTCTCGGTTTAGCGTCTATTCGGTGATCGAGGGGAATTCGAGGTCATGTAGGTCTGCGTAACGTCCGAGATAGTAGAGTCTGAAACAACGACCCCAAGCATACTACGAGCACCAAACCTGCGAATAAAAGCCTGTCGAGCCAATACCTCGCTAGAAATAACCGTTGAGGGCTAGCAATGGGGTGATTGGCTACGGAATGCCTGGCACCAGCCGCCGCGTGCCTCTCAGGAGCGTCGCTTCTTTGTCCAGCCTAACGCCCTTGAGATCTTGCAAGTCGACTGACCTCTGGTCATCACCATAAAGACCAAGCATAGCCGTGGTAGCGATCTAACCCGCGCCGCCTAGCCTATGACTCTTTTAACATAAGGAAGTCGCCCGCACGTAGGGGGACTGGTTCGAAGATGCTCGGAGATAAGAAGACCGTGTTGGCTGGCGTCTCTAGTCTTGTCGGCTGATCTAGAAAATGGACGGATTTGCGGAGGTTGGTGGGAGGCTGGGTACTAGAAGGGCCAAAGCTGCTAGCCTCACCAAACCCCATTAAAGCAGGGATCATCCCTGACAGACACCAGTTAGTAGGGACGTGACGTGAAGCCAACCACGTGTGTTCAACACACCTTCATTCTGTTCCTGCGAATGGTGCCGGATGCCTTGCGTACCCGCCCTCTGCTCTAGATTGTGTAGGCGGTGAAGGTGAGCAGGCTCATCACTGGGGGTGGGCAGATGTTTTTCTGCGTTCAAGCCGCGAAGACTAATGTGGTACTCATGAATATCCATGGCCAAGACATTCATGATTGGTTCCCAGGTGGGCGAATACGGGCCCTCCTAGTCGACCAGGTATTCAACGCCGTCCCCGGTCTCGCAAAAGCCTAGCAGCTTGGTTATAGGCCAGTCACGATCGGGGGTATGTCGATGTTGGATAGAAGAGGTCTTCTTCGGCTTGTGCTTAGAAATGGTACCGACCGGGTGGTTTTTGCCACTACAAATGCGTTTTGAGCGTCGGGGCAGAGCGGCCGCCATGACGGTTGCGAGTTGACTGTGTTGTCAGAGGTTCAGTCGGATTGGGAGAAGAGTGACTGTATTTGTCACACGCGCGCGGTGCCAGGCTGTAGCAGAAGGGAGGCTGCTGGATAAAGGTTGGGTGGGATGATGATAGAGCGACCGCAGATCAAAAAGGCTTGCTACCCGGTAGTGAGCATGAGTCATCAATTTCCCGAGCTCTGATTGGTTGTGACTACCTTGTGAGGGCCACAGGGCATTTGGGGCCTAAGGATATAGCTCCAGTGGATTGTGAGGGCGCCAACGAAAATACCCTATGCCAGACGCACGCCCCTCCACCCAACTTGGTATTGCGATGGCTTCCGGCATTCAAAGTATGTATTAGGGAACCACATTAAGCAGGCGGTGTGATATCGAGCAGGCAGTGACGCATCAAGCAGGCGGTGACGCATCGAGGAGGCGGTGTCGCATCGGAAAAGCGGTACCGCGCCAAGCAGGCGGTGCTACATCGGGCAGGCGGTATCAGAATCGTGTAGGCGAGGAGTACCAATTCCGCTGACGGTAAGGGGATGGACAGGCGGTGAGGGAATTAGATCACAGGCAGGATCAAAGCGTAATCACACCGCCTACCTCATCAAGCACCGCCTGCTCTATGTGGCGACCCTATTCCAGGATTAAAAATCGCCTACCGAAACTAGTATATTTTCCTTGACGCAAGACCTGATTCCGGGTGTCGAATTTCATAATTATGATCGGCTTTAATCACCTCTTCCTTATTAGCTTGGATTATGGCCTGACTGTTAAAGCGCATCGAAGCAAGCTAGTTCTCTAAGGATTAAAGTATCGCTAAAGGACACATAAATGTGGCTGGCCGCATTTCCTAGCCAAAATTGACAGGGCTCTACTGCTAACAGATGTCAATAGGTGCCGCCTGCAAGTAGATTTATTGGGCTCCTGGCCATAATCTATAGCAGAAGGTGTGCGCTGACTCTCTCGGCGTTGAATGGGTTTCAGAGGCGATGTTTGGCGATTCAAACCCCTGATGCAAGGGATGAGAGGGCGACTTGTGGGAAGGCTGAGACAGGTTATCTTGCTCGGGGGTGGTGAGACGGGCAACATTGCTGATGTACATACAGCCACAGTCCGGTCGTTTTCAGGGGGGTCTAGATACGGTGAAGTGACTGTTTCGTTACCTTCAACAGTTACTTTGTTCTCGCAGTTCGATGTCTCAGTGTCGTGTTGTGCCGAAGCCTTTGTGCATTTTGCTATAGAAATTTACCTTGATTGCATACATGGATTGCCATCTTGTCTACCAGGCTTCTTCCGTTAAAAGAATATGTTTCTGCTGCTTCGCTTCGTTTCAAATTTCCCTGCAATCCATGATCACCTTGCTGCTGTTCCTTTACCCAGACACCGCCTACTTGACACTGAGCCAGTCACCGCTTGATATGTGCGGCGCTCTCTGCCGCTTCTGTACTACTCCAGCGATTGCACACCGCCTAACCTGTCCTTTAACTTTGTAGAATAACGAACCTGAAGAGATGCCTTACTTCGTCCTGGAAAACGGCTCGTGAATTTATTGTAGATGTCTACCCACGGTAGCCGCTCCACGTCTTTCAGTTGAACGAGTAGTTCTTCTTCGGCTCTTGAAAACCTTTGAGATTTCCTTCGCGCAGCTGCGACCCTTTGTCTCGCTTTATACCGCTTGGTCGTACTCCCTGGCTCCCACAAAAATTGCAATTGGAAGGTCGTTACACCGCCCACCCCTACGCGCTTGAGTAGCGCGTCCTTCAGTGGCCATTCTTCGAACAATGCTGCAGACGATTGATCGATAGATCCTGTGTCAGATGTATCATCGGATGGAAGCGGATCCGGATCAATTTCTCTGTCTTCATTATTGGTAGTAGCTGACTGTGATACATAGTCCAGGTCCCGACTATTATCATCGAATGTTTCATCGCCCATGTCAAAGGGTGGCGTCGCACCGTTTTCAGATATTCCAGAATTTGCACGGTCTAAGAAGGCATTTTCTGAATAAGAACCAGGAGACATACATGCGCAGCCTCGCTTTTTACGGTGCTTCTCAGTAGAACCAGTCCCTGACCCTTGGTGTGGTAACTGAATCGTGTCAGGCATTGCATTTAGGAATAAAGAAACTATCGCGCTGCTCGGCGGTGGCAACTAAAGCAGAGGGAATTGTACCGACTAGGATACGGTGTTGGCTACCGCGCTCGTCTGGTCAGCGTGGCGTTTAGTGCTTTGAGAATGATCTGGGTAGTCCTTCATAAAGCGTGGCTGATCTCGTTGCATTTCATACGGTTCCGTCAGTGAAGGAGCAAAGCAGCCCTGTGCCACAACTACCTCAAGAGTGAGTGACGCAGAGTAAGCTGTGTCATTTGCGGTCCCAGTAGCAGTCTTCTCTGAGGTAGGATGTCCGTCGCTGGGCAGCGGGCGTGATCTAGAAGGCAGGCTTGAGCCTCGCTGGCCATGGCTCTCTTCGGTCCCGTTTGAACTGGGATATCGGATACGACCGTCTGAGCCTGAGCACGTGGACTCGTGGAAACCCGGTTTTCTCACAGAACCAGATTTCGGTGAAACAATTGGCTTAAGGGGCGTGTAGAAATTGATATAACTAAGATTGACCGGCATTGTCGCTACACTGTCAAGAGTAACGAACAAGTAGTTGAGTTGGCTTTAGAACAGAATCCTCTAGAACACAAGAACGTTGACTTTATAGCTGGCTCGAGACATAGAGCTGAGCACGACGGGTATTGATCGTCAGCCGAAACGAGATGTAAGCAGTCACACCCAAACCAAGTGGATAATCTGCCAGAGCGTGAATATCACGAGCATTGAACATCATCGTGCTGTCGATCACTACCGCCAAGAGATATCACCAGACAACACAGATCCGCCGCAATCATCACTAGCCAATAGTTTCTCCCGCGGTCATACGATCCTCGGAGTTGCCGCGACAGAGTATGAGAGCACCTGCCTCATTCAGCCAACTCGGAGACCTCCAGTGACGATTGAGGGTCAAGGTTTGTCAGCTGATATATTCCGTCCACCCGCATGAAATGGCTGGGTTATCGCAACAGTCCAATTACGTGGGCGAGAAAGAAATGTTTGAGCCAAATAAGCGCCCAGTGTGGAGGACCGTAACGCCTTGCTCAGTCCTTGTTCGGGCTTCCACGGCGAATTCTGGAACCATACGCAAGGACTGATTGCCCCTTGCCGTCGAGGACCTGCTTTGCGCATACTGCAGACTACCAAAGGACAGGTGTACTCCCCCTGAGCGGAGTCCCCTGAGCACTCCGCACAGCGTCCAGTACCTGATGAAATTATCTGGCAGAGTTTGGGTCCTAACCCAGACATTCCGAGCTCTACGGCTTGGGCAGAGAGGTATTCAAACTCCAGCAAACGATGGATGATAATCGACAGCCGAGGTGGCGAAAGCCACTATATGGGTGTCGAGGTGGGTGTTGAGGTGGGCAGCTTCGCAGATTCTCAAAAGTAGCTAAAGTCTTTCTTGGAGTCAGCTGTGAGTCAAGCGTCTAGGCAACAGCAGGTGGCGTAGAACTGAACGGCTGTAAAATCAAGATCCACAGGACCGAGGGCGGGAGTGGAAGGAGGGGAAGTAGAGAGTACCCAGAAAGGAACGTCGGGGGCGCCGTCTGTACTTATGAGATGCGGCGGACTGGACTGTGCAAGTGCGCGAGCTTGCACAGGGCAGATGAGACGCCATACCGGATTGGGCGTGCCGCTAAACCCGGCGGAGCAGGCAGCGACTTCTCCATTACTAAAGTTAAATTAAGAAAGTAATCTAGTAATATCTATTAACGTAGCTGACAAGCGAGTTGACATTACAAGCGAGTTGGCACTCGTCATGAACTTTCCAACCAATACGATTCAAACCATCATATCTCCACCAACAACAATGGCACCGCGTTATAACGAATCAGACTTGCAGCTAGCTGTTCAAGCTAAACGACGTGACCCTCATATTCCTATATTTCAGCTTGCGAAACTCTTCAACGTCCCTCGTTCCACTTTGAGCAATAGAGTCAAAGAAATGCCATCACGACGCGACAGCATGCCCAATACTTTGAAACTTATGGTTTCCGAAAAGAATGCCATTTGTTCCTTCATTCTGGACCTGGATGCGCGAGCATTTCCGCCCCGGTACAGTTATGTTAAAGATATGGCGAATCAATTGTTGGCGGCGCGTGGGGCTGGACGCGTTGGAAAGAACTGGATGCGGAACTTTATCAAACGTACACCAGGCCTCCGGACGCGTTTTTATCGGAAGATAGACTACCAGAGGGTCTTGAACGAGGATCCAGATGCGTATCGCGCGTGGTTTCGCCAAGTTGCAGCGGCAGTCGCGAAACATGGTATCCAAGACGCGGATATTTACAACTTCGACGAGACTGGGTTTATGATGGGCATTATTGGGTCCGGCATAGTCGTTACAAGCGCCGAAAGACGTGGCAGGCCTAGACAAGCTCAGCAAGGCAACAGGGAATGGTCTACAGCAATCTCTGCTGTTAATGCTGATGGTTGGGTGGTCCCACCATTCATCATTCTACAGGGCAAAACCCACCTCGCGTCATGGTATCGCGACACGATATTACCACGCGATTGGAAGGTGGCCGTGTCCGACAACGGGTGGACCACGAATGAGATTGGTTTGGAATGGATTCAGCATTTCGACAAGTATACCAGACCGCGTATAACTGCCGGTAAACGCCTCCTCATCCTAGATGGTCACGAAAGCCACCATTCCCAGGTCTTTGAGGATTATTGTCAGAACAACGGCATTATCACCCTTTGTATGCCTGCCCACTCGTCACACAGGCTCCAGCCTCTAGATGTCGGCTGTTTTAGCCCGCTCAAACGAGCTTACGGTCGCATGATTGAGGATCTCATCTGGCGTCATATAACCCACGTTTTGAAGGAGGACTTCCTTGCAGCGTTTTGTGAAGCACACAACGCTGCTATGACGCCAGGAAACATTCAAACAGGTTTCAGTGCCACTGGGCTTGTTCCTTTTGACCCAGAAAGTGTCATTTCAAAGCTGGATGCTGTCGCTGTCATACGAACACCGTCGCCAGACCCCAATCTGCCACCCACTACTTGGACTTCGAAGACGCCTACCACCATTAACGAAGCGGTAAACCAATCGGTTTATATCCGAAACCGAGTCAGAAACCACCAGGGAAGCTCACCTACATCAATAGTTGATGCATTGAGCTCGTTTTCGAAGGCTACATACGGTCTTATGCATAAGGTCGCTTTGATTGATTCTTGGGTCCGCGAACTAGAAGAGGCCAATCACTTACTAAGTAAATGCTGGAGAATAAAAAACAAACGTCTAGTGAAAGGAGGAGTACTTTCCATTAAAGATGTAGTAGATCTTCAGGCTGCAAAGGATGGTGCTGAGCTGGCAAAACAGGAAATGGGTGAAGGTAGTCGTCGTCCGAGGCGGGCGGCAGCGCGTGGGCGACGGTGTGGCGTTTGCAGCAATACTGGCCATAATGCGCGAACTTGTACAATAGAGATAGAAACCTCTGAGGAAGAGGAATCCGATTGATTGAATTGAACTGAATGCGTTGTGATGAAGTTATTTGACATGGCAGTTGGAGAGTTCATGACGAGTGCGAACTCGCTTGTAATGTCAACTCGCTTGTCAGCTACGTTACCAGATTAGTTTTAAACTTTGAGTTTTAATTAACTATTGAATACAGTTATGATAGTTTTACAATGGAAAAAATAACCAACTTTTTTAATTTTAATAAAGAAATAATTAGCCCTTTAAATCAATTTGAAATAAGAGATTGATTAAGTATTGATGTACCTATATTAGGAAATTTACATATATCAGTAACTAATATAGGATTATACTTAATGTTAGGTGCTTTTTTTATATTAACTCTTAACCTTTTCAGTACAAATTATAATAAATTAGTAGGTAATAATTGATCAATAAGTCAAGAATCTTTGTATGCAACTATTCATAGTATAGTAACAAATTAAATAAACCCTAGAAATGGATAAATATACTTTCCATCTATATATGCTTTATTTATATTTATATTAATTAATAACTTAATTGGAATGGTTCCTTACACTTTTGCTTCTACAAGTCATTTTGTATTAACATTTGCATTATGTTTTACTATAGTTTTAGGTGCAACAGTATTAGGATTCCAAAAACACGGTCTAGTATTTTTCTCTCTTTTAGTGCCTGCTGGTTGTCCTTTAGCTTTATTAGTTTTAATTGAGTTTATTTCTTACTTAGCTAGAAATATTTCTTTAGGTTTGAGATTAGCACCTAACATATTATCAGGTCACATGTTGCTTAATATATTAGCAGGTTTCACATACAATATAATGATAAGTGGAATAATATTCTTTTTCTTAGGTTTAATACCCTTGTCTTTTATTATAGCATTTTCAGGTCTGGAGTTAGGTATAGCCTTTATTCAAGCTCAAGTTTTTGTGGTTTTATCATCAGGTTATATAAAGGATGGTTTGGATCTTTATTAAAGCCTTTACATTTACTAAGCAACCAATAGTAAGCGATTTAGTTAGTTTTATGCATAGATATATTTTATAATTAGTTTTTTTATTATTATATTTATCTTAACTTTAAAGATTTTTAATTTGAAGTTTGTTTAAAGGGGAGGTGTACTAATTCTATTCTTATCGATAAAGGCCAATTGAATAGAGGTGAAGTGGCAGTGGTAACAGTCTTAATTTAAAACATTAATTTTCTATTAATATAGAAGTTTAAATCTTATAAACTATTTTATGCTAGTATGGTTTGTACATAATAATAAATTAATTTTAAACCAATTTAAGATAAGTTATAGTAAACAACATATTAGTATATAAAGTTACTTTGAGTGTAGAATTTAGGTTTTGAATAGAAAACAGATTAAATTAGGTAATAATATATAATATTTAAATATATATAATATATTTAGAATAATCAATTTAAACCTAATATAATAAATATTAAATCCTCTTTAGTAGAATATCGGAGAAGATATTTATAGTAAAGCCGATAATAAGATATAATGTAAAATTACTAATTTAAAATAGATATAGATATCTAAAATTCTAATTAATATATTTAAAAGGTTTAGGTTATTCAGGTTTATTTAATTTGTAATAGTATAAAAAATTCAGGTGTTTATATATAAAGTTTAATGTAGCAGAACTTATATGAATACACCAAAAGTTAACTTTTGCTAATTTAAAATTACGTAAAACAAATGTAATACGAATTATACTTAATTATAATGAATTAATAAAATAAAAAATATAATGCAAAAGCTAAAAATAATAAGTATATATAATATTTATATAATTTAAACTTCTCATATAGATAATCTTTCTATTCTAAGTATATTTTTATTTAGAATTATAATTGGAGTACCTTCTATTACCATATATTATTTAATATCTATACAAATATATAAAGGTCAATTATATTATGTGGAGGTAGAACCTCGTCGTCCTCCTAAACGTAATCATTAATGATTCGTCTTAAATGGAAGGAAAAATTATTACCTCGTATTAAGTGTCGTTGAGTTAAAATATACGGGACTGGAAAACGTAGATAATTTATTAAGTTAATGTTTTTTAATTTGATCATGGGTAATTTATTTTATATATATTAAATATAATAATATGCAAGAATAATAGGATAGGTTTAGCTACTATTGGTTTAATAGGAGCAGGAGTCGGAATTGATGTAGTTTTTGGAGCTTTAATATGTTATTTTAGGTTTTGCTTTCTCAGAAGCTACTGGTTTATTTGCGTTAATGATAGCTTTTTTGCTTTTGTATATCGCTTAAATTATATGTAATTATATTTTTAGTTATGCTATCACAATTATATCTGAATCTATAAAATTAAAGTATATTAATTTGTATTCATAAAAAATTATTTAGGTGTTTTTATTAACACGCTATTTCCTTTCTTGTTTTATAGAATGATAGTGTCATAGTGCACTCCTTTTCGGAGGCCTTAATTGACCAGAAATGCGCATTACTCAATATCCAAGGCTTACCCTCTTGTTGGTATTAGAGAAATACATAGATTCTATAAGGATCTTAAAAAAGGGTAGGATAAGTGGAAAGGAAAATATACATGAACATTTTCCTATGTTTTGGAGATAATAATAAACTAAATTTGAAAGAATTTAAGTAAAGTTATAGTGGATAATATGTCTGTATACATATTATACTTCAAGCAAAGAGTTTAGGTTTCAAATAGAAAATATTATAAATTAATAGATAACTTTATCAAAATATAGAATTTAAATGCGAGCTTTGCAAAGCCTACATAAAACTATAATTTAGAGAGACATTTTTAACTAGAAATAGCTTTATATTCTCCAAAACTTTAACCGAAAATATTTATTACCCAAAATTTATAGTGATGGATTTTACCATCAACAATTATATAATACATATAATCGTATACATATAGGTGAGTTTGGTGATGGCTCTGATTGAACGCTGTCTAAATGCTTGACACATGCTAATCGAACGTTTAATTTAATGGATAATTTTATCAAAAGTGGTGTACAGGTGAGTATAGATACCTGGCCTATCTTAAAGATAGGGAAAGATCCCTAATAATAAAATGGTGTGTTAATCACCGCTTTAAGAGGACTTAAGGGAATATCGTCGGGATAGTAGTTGTTAAGGTTGTTACTTAACAAGCCTAAATTCTCGTAGTCGAATCTGAAAGGTTGATCGACCACATTGGGTCTGAAAAAACCCCAAGGCAAGCGAGTACAGCAGTGAGGAATTTTGGTCAATGGCCTAACGGCTGAACTGGCAACTTAGAGGAATGTAGACTGTAAAAGGTACTATAAATTGACTTATCGAATAAAATTCTAAATGTTTTATTGATAATGACGATAAGCAGATTGATGCCTTGACTAATTACGTGCCAGCAGTCGCGGTAATACGTAAGAGGCTAGTGTTATTCATCTTAAATAGGTTTAAAGGGTACTTAGACAGTGAAATAAATTACCTTAATAAAGGGACGATTTTGCTAGAGTTTATGTGAGGAAGTAGTACTTAAGGTGTAGAGATGAAATTCGTTGATACCTCGGGGACTGATAAAGGCGAAGGCAACTTCTTATGTAACAACTGACGTTGAAGGACGAAGGCACAGAGAGCGAACAGGATTAGGTACCCCAGTAGTCTTTGCAGAGAATGATGAATGCCATAGGTTAGGTTATAACAACTTGGTCTATTAATGAAAGTGTAAGCATTTCACCTCAAGAGTAATGTGGCAACGCAGGAACTGAAATCACTAGACCGTTTCTGACACCAGCAGTGAAGTAGGTTATTTAATTCGATGATCCACGAAAAACCTTACCACAATTTGAATGTTATTAATTTGTTAATATCAATGAATTAGTTAAAACTTTTTACTGAAAAATACATAAGTTAATAATACAAGCGTTGCACGGCTGTTTTCAGTTAATGTTGTGAAACTGCGGATTCGTCCGTGGAATTAACGAATACAACGGCTTTATTTATAAATTTACTAATAGAGCATCTTCTGGCCCGCTACAACGGTCAGAACAAAAGGGAATAAGACAAGTCATCATGGCCTTAATATTGTGGGCTATAGACGTGCCACATACTCCCAGACAAAGAGAAGCAAAAATGCGAATTTAAGCTAATCTCAAAAAATAGGATAAAATATGGAAATGGATTGTAGCCTGAAATTCGGCTGCATGAATAAGAAATTGCTAGTGATCGTGAATCACCATGTCACGGTGAATAATACTTTGGATTGGTACTAACCACTCGTCGCATACTGAAAGGAGTTGGTGCAATAAGTTTGCTCTTTTATTATAAGTAAGTAAATGATAGGGTTTAGATGTTATAGTAGGATTCTTTGTATGCGCGATTCTGATTAGTGTTAAGTCGAAATACGGTTCGTGTAGTGGAAGTTGCACAGGATTCATAAATTTTAACAAAATAAAAAGGAAGGTTCCGTTTGTAGGTATGACGGGCTGAGCTGTAAACTCAGTAGCTATATTGCTGTCGAAGGTTCGAGTCCTTTTCTTCCTAAGGATAAGTCTCTATAGCTCAATGGTAGAGCTTGATACTGTTAATATTATGATAGATGTTCGATTCATCTTAGGGGCGTAATAAAGATATACGAGATTAAAGGGATATTAGCATAACGGTAATGCATATGACTTTTAATCATCATTATGTGAGTTCGATTCTCGAATATCCTAAATAAACTTAAGTAGTTTTTTATTAATAAAAAGTATTAAGAATTTAATAAATATAAGCGACCATCATTTAACGGTAGGATTATTGTCTTCCAAACAGAGTGTGTCGGTTCGATTCCGACTGGTCGTAATATTATCAATTTAGATTATGAACATTTCAGCTTAAAAATAATTATAAATTTATAATTTAGATTCATCTTGAAATCTCTGCTGAAATATAAGAATTAGTAGCTTAATTGGTAAAGGACCCTCCTGTCACGAGGGTAGATATCGGTTCGAGGCCGTTCTAATTCGAAAATGAAGGGAAAGTTGCTATAGGTAGGGTAAGATATTTGCTAAATATTGTGTTAATTACACATGGGTGTTCGAATCACCTCTTTTCCGAAAAATATGCTTTTTTAAGAGTATAGTTTAATGGTAAAATAGGGAGCTTCAATCTCCAATTTCTCAGTTCGAGTCTGAGTACTCTTATAATTTATCCTTTACGAAGGCAAACAAACTTAAATATAAATATGAATAATTTATTTATTATATACGAAACCTATACAAATGGTTATAGAACAGATATATTGGATATTATATCATTATTGGCAATTTTATGTGGTATACTTGTTATTATTAGTAAAAATCCTATTGTTTTAGTATTATTTTTAATAGGTTTATTTGCGAGTATTTCTTGTTATTTAATAATGTTAGGTTTAAGTTTTATAGGTTTATCTTATTTAATAGTTTATATAGGTGCTGTATCCATATTGTTTTTATTTATTTTAATGTTCATAAATATTAGAATAAGTGAATTACAAAGTAATACTAGTAATAGTATACCTTTAGCTATAGCTATTGCTATATCTTTTAACTATCCTATATTCCAATTATTGCCTTATAATATTGCTATTTTAAATAATTATTCTAATTTAAATAATATTTTATATAATATTTCTTTAAATCAATATAATAAAAAAGTGAATTTGAATACATATAGTAATGATATACATTTTGTAACCAGTAAAATATGAGATGGTAATTTAATAGAAAATAGTCATATAACTAGTATAGGGAATATTATGTATACTAATTATAATATGTGGTTAATATTGGCTAGTTTTATACTATTATTAGCTATGGTTGGTGCGATAGTTATAATAATAAAACAAAGAAATTAAATATAAAAGAAATTAGCTCAATGGTAGAGCAACCTTTTTACACACGGAAGGTTGGGTGTTCAAGTCACCTATTTCTTAAAGAGTATAAAACATGGGATTTTATTTTTTAATAAATTATTAAATAATATAATTTATTTAATAATTATATACTTTGTATGTTTTTAACTTATTAATTAAGAAAGGTAAATGACTGAAATAGTAAGAAGTAATTTTCAAAATCATCCTTTTCATTTAGTGTCTCCTTCACCTTGACCATTATATACAAGTATTAGTTTGTTGAGTTTAGCTACGAGTGGAGCATTATCTATGCATAGTTTTAGTAATGCATATAATATATTTTCTTTTAGCTCTTATAATGCTAGTTTCTGCTATGTCCTTTTGATTTCGTGATATAATTAGCATGTAATAAACTGTGCTCCACTAACCCCGACTTTTCTACCAAAAAAGCCAGAAACTATAGATCCTAATAAAGGTAAAATTATTATACTTAAATACATTATTTATATTCTATTGCAATACTTCCTCTTAATCTATAGAAAGCCACTAGAATACCCAAACCTATAGCAGATTCTGCTCCTGCTACTGCTATAATATATATAGCATAAGTTTGGCCAATTATATCATCAATGTTAAGTGAACTTACCAATATTAAAAATGTTATAGCCAAAAGCATTATTTCAATGGAAATAAGCATTAATATAATATTTTTTCTATTTAATACAAATCCTAAGATCCCTATCAAAAAAAGTATTAGTGTAATATTCATTGTATATTTTTTAATTTAAATTATTGTATAAACCCCATATGGGGAGGGGGGGGCATATGAGACTCGAACTCACATTTGAATAATTATAGATTAATTTACCCAAATTTTACCGTTTAAATTAATACCCCTTATAATAGTTATTAACTATTATGGCAGGATTCTGGGGTTTATATATGTATCCAATAATCATTAGGTTATTAAAGTTTTATCTATTACACCTTTATATTGTTTTAAAGATAAAAAGTTATACTCTCTACTAATAATTTTGGGTAATTATATATATTGATAAGTAAGCTAAAAAGTGTGTATAAGACTCGAACTTATACGATAGTAACCGTACTACTATATTCTACCATTAAACTAACACACCTTATATTTAGTCTAAATATGTTTAGTCTAAATAAATATATTTTTTTATAAATATAAAAGTAAATAAATATTATGGAGGGCTATTAAAAATCTTCGATTTTTAAAGAGCTCTAAAAATTATCAAATATTTATATAAAAACTAAATAAACGATAATAAGTAATTACTAAAGCAGACGATCATAATAAATAAATATTTAAAAAGCCCCTCTACTTCGCCTTTTAATATAGCTATCTATCTAAAATTTAGAACTTCTACTTATAATATAATAAGCATTACTATATAAGATATTTATCTAATAATTATATAATACCAAATCCAATAAATATAAACTCTATTACACCTAGTTTTACCTTCAATACCTATTATATTAAATACATTATTAATTATTAAAAATAATCCAAAAATACATAAAATATAAATAATTCTGAATAAATACTAAAATTTTTAGACAACTAAATCTTTTCCCGGAGGGACGGAATTATTCAGATTATTATTTGACCGCGGAGCGACAAAATTTTATCTCTTATATACCTGCATGTTCTCTTAATACTACGTACTCTACATAATTTAATAATAAGATTATTAAAACTTATTATATTATCTAAGCAACAAGACGAATAGACAGACTATCCTTAAAAATAAATACAGACCTGAATTAAGAAGGATCAACAATATTACAGATAAGGCCCAACAAACTAGGTAAAGGTGTATTAGCTATAAGGATAAACAATTAAAAAGCAATTAATTTAATGTTTAGGCGGCAAACCAGGATCCCCAAAATTAGGAACTTCCTGAGAAGGTCCTTTTGGTTGAACTACTTCCGGAGAAGGTTCATTAGATTGTTTAGGCGGAGGAGGAAAAGAAGGCTTACGCTCTGGACCAACAAATTCGGGTAATTGAATACCTCCTACTGGCATATCTACATTCTTTTCGTTATCTATTGATTCTCAATTTGAGTTTAAAGTAATACCTATTACTATAAGAATTATACAAATAGAACAACCGACTAATAGTTCCATTGTATAATCACTAACTATTTTAACTAATAAACTCAAAAAAAAAGAATATATATTAGATATATATTGAAAAGGGAAAATTGAATCCAAAATTCTATTAATATAGTAAAGAATAGGTTGTAAATTTTCCATTACTGTTCCTCTAATCATGTCAAGAATTTCTCCAAACTCACTGACTCTATAACAATAGGCATTGAACTGTGCAAAATACCACATATCTCAGAACATTGACCGTAAAAAACCCCTTCTCTATTAACAAAAACAGAGACTTGATTTAATCTACCTGGATAAGCATCACATTTTATTCCTAAAGCGCTACAAGAAAATGAATGTATAACATCACCTGAAGTAATAATAAATCTAACGTGTGTTAATTCAGGAAGGATAACTCTATTATCAACTTCCAACATTCTTAAGGCCCCGTCTTCTAAATCAGATTCTGGTACTAAATATGAATCAAATTCTATAAACTCATCATCTAAATTTAAGAAATCAGGATATTGGTAGCTTCAGTATCATTGGTGGCCCTCCGCTAAAACTGACATTGAAGAATCATTAACTTCATCCATTAAATATAATAATTTAAAGGAAGGGAATGCAATTAATATTAATATTACTGCTGGAGTAATAGTTCATATTAATTCTATCAAAGTACCATGATTCAAATATTTGTGAGATATAGGTGATTTAGTTTCAACGTAATTTCTAATTATAGATAACATTATTCACGCTACAGCGAATAATATTATAACTAGATAATACATAATATTATCATGTAATTCAACTAATCCCTCCATTTGAGGAGTAGCACTATCTTGAAAATATATACCTCAAGGAGTAGGTACATCAAAATTGATTTTTAAAAAATAGTTTAATAATAACATAATATAATATTTGTATAAAATATCTCTATATCCCTTGAAAAATTTGTAAATATAATACACCATAAATAAAATATAGAGGTAAAGATAAACGCCCACCCCTTCCCGATAGATTCATCTATCACTATATACTTAACTTTATATTGAAAGAAAAGTGATTATAACTCGCTATTCTTATTAATCTATATATAAATATTGACTAATTATATACAGAATTCTAAAATAAATCCTCCGTTTTTCAAAAATATTCTTTTACATTAGCTATTTACTTAAAATTAGGATATAATATAAAATAAATTACCTTTCATGGTTAAACTAAATATAGTAATACATAATAAAATTAGTCTCTCTTTAGTTTAAGACATAAATAAAGAAAAACAAATAAAATAAATTAAATAATATTAGTTGAATAAGCTATTAATAAATTAAATAATAATTACTTTACATGTATCTATTGCACCTTATTCTTGTTCCATCTTTTCCCGAGCATCGGTTTATTTAGGGCTTTCAGTAAAACTATCGTTTGCATCTGGGGCTTCACTATATTTATCATTAAATTAATCACTACCTTTTTTAGCATAATCTCATTCTTTCAATTCAACAACTTAATTTTTTCGTAAAACTTCCTCTTCTTGATGAGTTTTAGTAAATACTAACCCTAAAACTAAAAATCCTATTTGAGTCATAAGCTGATAAGATTTAAGCTACATACAAAAGCAAAAAAGCCATCATTAATGCAAATAAACCAGTAGCTTCTGAGAAAGCAAAACCTAAAATAGCATATGAAAATAATTGACCTCTCATGGATGGATTTCTAGCTACACCTAGAATTAAAGCTCCAAAAACTACACCAATTCCGACTCCTGCTCCTATTAAACCAGTAGTAGCTAAACCTGTCCCTATTATTTTTGCTGCTTGTATCATATTTTTTTTTTATTTTATTAATTCATCATAATTAACATATAATTCATTTTACATTTGTTTTATGTAAATTTAGATTAGAAATCTTTAACTTTATTTTTTGGTGAATTGACCAAAAATTTAAGAAGTTTTACCTATAAGTTCTGTTACATTAGAAGACTTTACATTAAAAAGAGCTATAATTTGTCTACTATCAATTTTTAAGGCACTTTTACCTAATTCAAAGACAAATCCTATAGTTATTATAATTATAAATAATAATGCTATAGTTAATCCATAAATATCATTTACATATTCACTTAATGCAAACGGGAAAGTCAAAAGAATTTCTAAATCCAATAATAAATAAACTAATGCAAATATAAAAAATTTAACACCAAACTGTGTTCTATTTTGACCTAAAAAACTATGAAAACCACATTCAAATATACTATATTTTTCCTGGTAAGGATTGTGAGGAGCAAGAATTAAATTAACTATTAAAAATACTAAAGCTAGTATAGATACGAACAAAAAGAAAAAAGTCATACTACTCATTTAATTATTAAATAAAATCTGTACCAATATGGTACCCATGCTTAATCATTCTTTATTCATGAATATAAATAATAAAATTACTAAAGTTATACTAGATATTGTTATAGATATAGGGCTAGACATAACTATATTATTATATTTGAATTCTAAATTTTTTACTAAAGTATCATTATTATAAATATAACTAAATAATTTTCTATTCTTTATTAAAGAATTTATTTTATATTCTGGTTTATAAAAGAAAATTTCTTTTACAATATTAAGGTAATATACTGCACCTACTACACTAGTTAATATAGCTACTAAAGATAAAAATACGTAACCGCTATCTAAAGCAGCACTTAAAACCATCTGTTTAGCAAAAAATCCCACAAGAGGTGGTACTCCTACAAAAGAAAAGATTGTAATAGCTAAACTTAAAGCTAAGATAGGGTTAACGTAAAAATACCCTCTTAATTGGCTAATTAATTGGACAGGAGAATTATTTTTATCCAGTAATTCTTTATGTTCTTTATTATCAGTTACATAAAAATAGAAAGAAAACCCTATGGTTACTAATATAATAAATGCATTTAAATTACTTATTGAGTATTGCATTAAATAAAAAACAAAAGCTTGGATAGATTCTATACTAGTTATACTTAAAGCTAATAATATGAAACCTACATGACTTATAGTACTATAAGCAAATAATCTTTTTATTCTAAATTGTGTTAAACCTACAACTGTTCCTATTATTAAAGATAATAAAGAACTCATTAATAAACCAAATGTTCAATTAAAATCAGAAAAATAATTGCTTGTAAAATAAACTATTTCTAATAATAATATAAAAATAGATATTTTCGCTATAATAGCTACAAATGTTGTAACGATTGTAGGAATAGCGTCATAAACGTCAGGTGATCAAAAATGAAAAGGTGCAGCACTAACTTTAAATAAGAATCCTATACTAAAAATAAGTAAAGCAAAATTAATATAATATGGTTTATATCAAGAATTGATATTATCACTTATGCTAGTAATTATATACAAACCGTCCATATTAGTAGTTCCGGAATTTGCGTATAATAAGCTTGTACCTAATAAAATAAAACATGAACTTAAACCCCCTAATAAGAAATATATTAAACCACCTGTAGTAGCTAATTCAGAATTTCTATATATTGTACTTAACAAATACAAACCATAACTTTGCAATTCTATTGATAGAAAAATAGATACTAAATCATTAGTAGACATTAAAAAAATTGCTCCACTAACTACAAACAATAAAATTAATGGGTATTCTATAATTTTTAAATGATCTCCCATTTTATTTATTATTTTAGTTCTATAAAATATAAAATTATTAAACAATAAATCTTTTAAAGATGAATGTTCTTTAACTCAAACTTTTCTAGGAAAAAAACTAGTTAGTTGTAATATTAATATACTAACTATAAAAACAAATATGTGAAATATTTGAGTTATATTAGTAACGTGAAGTAAACCTCCATGTAAACCTATCCCTTTATTTATAAGAGATAAACTAACTATATCATGTAAAAAACAATAAATTAAAGCAATAATGGCTATTCTATTAAAAAGTATTGACATATCTCGTCTTAAAGTGACGGCATTAGAAAATAATAAACATAATATAGATAAAGTTATCATAATATAATTATACATTAAAAAGCTCAAAAAATGACCTTTTAGAGTAACCAGAGGAGAAACTCGAATTCTCATCTTTAATGCATGAAATTAAAGTTTTAACCCATTAAACTACCCTGATGGGAGGATACCCTGACTTGAACAGGGAACTTACTGTGCCACATACAGTCGCTCTACCTATTGAACTATATCCACCTTATAATACAAAATTCTCTATTATACAAGGATAAAACTTTTAGCTTATTATGTATGAATTGGTTATCTGATAGACTTATGTTGGAGTGACTCGAACACTCAATATTAAATACCAAAAATTTATGACTTACCCATTAGTCCACAACATATAAGGTAAATCCGACTTGAACGGATAAGATTTTTTTAATCAAATAGGCCTAAACTATCCATGTCTACCAGTTCCATCACTACCTTTGCTCGGCATAAGACTTGAACTTATAACCTAAACATCTTCAGTGTTCCGCTCTACCAATTGAGCTTCCCGAGCTTACATGAATACTATAACCTTTAAATCTATACTCTAGTTTATACCTGAACAAATATAAATAATTATTTGCATTTGGAGATATTAGGAATCGAACCTAAGATAACGATATGCAAAATCGTAGTTTTACCAACTAAACTATACCCCCTTATTATCCGAGAGACGACTTGAACGTCCACGATTATTCATCAACAAAGCTTAAGTTTGCACTGTCTACCAATTCCAGCACTCGGATTAAGGCTAAAGTGACTTGAACACTTATAATCACCGTTATGAGCAGTACACTTTACCAATTAAGTTATAGCCTCATAAGTGACTTAAAAACCATTTAATTTTAAATAACTTATATAACAAGACTTTTAAGACATATTATACAATAATATAAATTATATTTAATAAGTTAGCTTGTTAATCTATATTATTCTAAATTTTTAGTACTTACCCTCTTAACTAGATGCGGACAAAGGATTCGCACCTCTATCATTTGATCATGAGTCAAATATGTTACTATTACACTAATCCGCATAAATTATAATAACAATTTATATTCTATTAGGTTAGACGGGAATCGAACCCGCGATAGTGGCATTGAAAGAGCCATGTCGTACCACTTGACTACTAACCCTTATAATAATAGCCCAATGCAAGTATCGCACTTGCTTCTATTGATTACAAAACAATTGCATTACTTTTATGCTAATCAGGCCAAAAAGTGTAAGATATAAATAAAATATTTAGTTATTTATAAAATTAGTACTTTATTCCTTAAAATCTCTAGATTATTACAAATAAAGCCTATATCAATAATTATCATTTCTGAGGATAAAAAAAAATGAATTTTTTTATCACGGAGAATAATTATGTTCGTAATGTTATATTACGTATATTTAAGAAATATCTTAAGGTAAGCTTCGTGCCTATATGCTTTCAGCACTTATCTTTGACTAACTTAGCTTTCCTGCCGTGCCTATACTATATAACTACTCAAGTGAAAGTAGGATAGTCCTATTTAATTTACATTAAACTAAAGACATATAAACAACAGGTAAACCAGAGATTAATAATTATGCTATTTCAATATTAATATATTAATATACCAAGTTCCTTTCGTACATAGGTTATTCCTTATTATATTCTAATTCCCTCTAGAAGATAGAAACCATACTGTCTCACGACGTATTTAACCCAGCTCATGTAACTTTTTAATCGACGAACAGTCGTACCCTACATAGTTTCTGCATCCATGAGGATAAGTTAAGCCGACATCGAGGTGCCAAACCGCGCACTCATTTTGCACACTCTTGCGCAAATTAGCCTGTTCAACTTGTTATCATAAAATTATTATTTCCATCTTTTACAAAATGGTTCAGACTATTTCTTCATTTTTTTCTTTTGTATATTTATTGCTATTTTTATATTATTTACCACTAAATCAACCACTTACTGCAAAAGATCCAATACGACGTTTTGAAATTAACCTAGATTTTTCTACATTAGAATCAAGATGTCCTCTAAATACTACTGAAGATAATCCTTTAAACGCTGAATCTATATTTTTTAATCCTCCTTTTCATTTTAATTTATATACAGCTCTATCAGCTCTATAACGTCTAGTTAATCTACCTTTAACTATTAATCTAGCACCCCCCATATTTTTATATTTTATATTATCAAGTATAATATCCCGTATTTTTAAGTAAGAAGCTTTATTTGAAGATACATCTAAATTTCCTTTGCCTTCGGGACTGAAAGAACTTAAAGTAGTTTTATTATGTAAATTATATAATAATTTATTTAAACTATCTTTAAATAAATCTTCACTATTAATTATTGAACTTACATTAAGATTTTTATATTTATTATCCACTAATTCTAAATCCACATTTTTTTCTACTCTACCTCTTTCTATAATTGTATTTACTTTAGGTAAGACTACTTTACTTAATAAAGCGTTTATCTTTCAAATTGGACTAGTTTTTTCTTTTTTTATTTTTGATGTTAAAATTTCAGTAAATATATCTCCATTATATGCTACAGATTTTATATTTACTATATTAAATTCTACCTTTTTACCGTAGTATTTACTTATTAGTTGGCTTAATTTATATAAAAATTTTTCCTCAAACTTGTACTTATTTAAACTTAATCTTAATCTATATCTTCTAATAACTGAGAATATCTTATATAATTTAATAGCTAAACGTTTCATTCGAATATATAAAATACTATCTACTTTTCTAAAGTCATCTTTTACTTTATAATTTGCGAATTTTCATAAAATACTTGAATTAATAAAATTTTGATTATTTATTATTCAAGGTAAAGATAGTCATTTTATTAATTTATTTTTATTTACTAATAATGCCATAAGTTTAATAAATATTCTTTTTAACCTTCTTATTTTTTTTAATAAAGTCAATTTTTCTCTATTATAAACATAAATTGTAATTATAGCTTTAGAATTTGTATGTTTTATTTCTGCCTTACTTACAAAAATTTTATTTAGAGATCTACGTATTTTTTTACGTGAAATATACTTATGTTCTATAAATTTATGATTAAAATACATATTAAAATAACTTTTTATTAAAGAATTTATATTTAAATCATAAACAGGGTAATTAATTGTATTATTAAAATTATAGTTATAAACACTATTTTTTCATTCTTTAGCTACAGGAGGAAGGTATTTCGTTTTACCTATATCATTAACTGATATCTTAAAAGGCACTAATTTATAATTACTATTTAATTTTTGGGTAAAAAGATAAGGACTTATATTATTATTACTTTTTTTGTGCAAATATTTTTTTTTTACCAAATTTTTTATATACATAGTTTAAAAAATGTTGGGAGTTAATAAGGATTATTCTTTATAGAACTCACCTTTAGTCGTTGAACGATTTTATCTTAAGATAAACTTCGCTTCAAATTTACTTACTTACCGCTCCGCGACGAAGTAATTTTTGAAATTAACCCAATTTAATTACAATGATTTTTAAACATTGAAGGACAAACATCCCTAGCGTAGCTTTTCCAATAATCCAAGACCTTTCCTTTTTGTGTCTCGTGATCCTATGCCCCGCTTACGCGACTGTAAGACTTGTTGGTGGTCAAACAGTAAGGCAGGATTAAGCCATTAAACTTGATAAGTATTATACATAACCATTACACATGCGCTCTAATAAAAAAATATTCTTTTTTATAAGCCGTGCAATAGCTAATAAAATATTAGATTAAATCATAATATTTTAACTACGACTAATTTCACCATAATCAAAATCCTACCTGACCGATAAAAATTGCTCCTCATTAAAGTTTTGTAAATCCATACTAAATTAGTATTTAGATACAAATAAGCAATAATTATTAGACACAAGCTTGCGCTGTGTCTAGGCTTGTACATCTATACATAAATAAGATAGAATATAGCATATTGCTATCTACTATTACAAACAAAAAATTACATTTAAAATTTTATTTAGTGATACATCCGTTTTTAAACAGACATAAAACATAATTGGACACTCCCATTTACTCTTTGTGGGGTCTGTGCCCCGCATAAACTGTCTCCTAGCAATTTTTCCTTTCTAAGGTTACTTTCTCTTTTACAAGAAGAGGGTTAATTAACCCATACAATACGATCCCCAAATAAAGGTATTACATTTGTATCTTATCAATTACCTTATTTACTAAAATTTGTCCCCAACCATACCTAATAATTAGTAACAGTAAAGCTGCATAGGGTCTTCTCGTCTAACTAGAGGTAAACTGTATCTGCACAGTTATGCCAATTTCACTGAGTCAATCATAGAGACAGCTGTTGTATCGTTACATCATTCATGCAAAGACTGCATTTAACAGTCAAGGTATTCCGCTACCTTAGGACCCTCACGTTAAGGCCGCCATTAACCGGGGGTTCCTACAGTACCAAACCTTTTAAAGTTAGTTATTTTCGTTAGCCAGCCGGCACCGGGCAGAAATCACACTCTATACTTAGACTTTAAGTCTTTATGCAAAGTGCTTTGTTTTAATTAAACAGTCGTACAACACTATTTCATGCTTCTTCCTTCTTACCTGAGATTATCAGGACAAATGAGCCCTCCTTATCCCTAAGTTACGGTAGTCAATTTGCCGAGTTCCTTTATGATTGTTAGCTCATTTACGCCTTCGTATTCTACACTAGCTTACTTGTCACAGTTTCTAGGTACGGTTATTTTTTCATCAATATTAACTCATCTTTTTAGTTTGTTGTATAATATTAATATATTACTTATTTTTTCCAGCACACTTTTCACTTTAAAAATGTTGTCCTTTAAGTAATAAGATTTTCTCATCGTTTCAACCTTTGGGATTGTAAACTTAGAGGCCGTTACTTTAAATAAACCATAAGCTTTAGGCGAGCGCTCGATTAGAAATTAATCCAACCGAACTTCTTTTTTGTTACTCATGTCACCATTCTCTCTTGAGTATACTGAGGGTAAAGTATTTTATATTTTACTTTAACACCGTCACATCTATTAAAAAAATAATAAAAATGTTGCAGGTTTACTCAATGTTCTGCTACCCCAGTAAATGACAATAATAAATTTATTATTATCAATTATGGACAAGGTATCGGTATATTATTTAGATCCGT